>JANIHZ010000210.1:22467108-22489323 GCA_027478365.1 Erythroxylum rufum | reverse complement strand
AAAAATTTTAGGGACTATTTCATAAATTTAAAAAATTTTGCGAAACGGTACCGGTACCAACCGATACCGGTACAGTTCCGTTCCAGAGCTCAATCCGGTACCAAGTCCGGTACGGTATTCATAACATTGCCTACAACTCTTATTTAGGATTTATTGATACTACAACTCTTATTTAGGATTTAGTGATATTAGTAATAAAATATAAATATCTATCCAATAATATTTTGATTTTTATAAAAAATGAAAACCAAAATCATGAAAGGAAAAGGTAAAACCCAATGGCTCCCGAAGTATCAAAGAGGTTGTTGCATAAACGTGTAGACGTTGACGTCTGTGTTGTTTTCAATTAAATTCTTAAAGAAGGTACATGCACAGGGAAGCAATTTCTTGTTTCTGCTCCAAGTCAAGAATCCAATTCCTGGAAACTCCATTTTCATAAGTTAAGAATCATTCATTCTGTTGCCACTTCATATACATCAAACCAAATTCCTGAAAACAATGTTACCAAGTGCTCATTTTCTCCTTTCGATTCTTTTTCTGCAACTTCAATGGCTTGGAACTTCTTTAAATATTAAAGATTTGTTGACGCAGAAACATGCAGACCAGGTCTGTGTGTTTCTGGGTTGATCTGCGTTGTTCAACGCAGACCTTCGTCTGCGCAGAAACATGCAGATGATTATTTTTAAGGACAAATATAATATAAAGAAGAAGGTAACCTGAGAAGATCGAGAGGGAGGCTTTGACGAGCAGAAAAAACAAAAAGTCGGCTAGTGATACAGAGAAACAGAAAAGACAGTATTTAAGAGGTGTTCTTTACGTACGTGACGGAACTGGATTAAAAAATAGCTTTTTGAAAAAGCTAAAATTTGGAATTTTCTGAAAAGCTCCAAATTTTAGCTTTTTAAAAAGCTGAATTTTAGTTTTTCAAAAAGCTATTTCTACGTCAGAAGTGCTTTTAACATTTACAGCCAAACACCTACTTTTTCTTTAAAATAACTTTTGCGATAGACAAAAGTACTTTTGGACCCTCTAAAAGCTGAACCAAATGGGGGCTAAGATTAAAGTTGTTTATCGTCCCATGCTTCAATTTTCCAATTTAGTTCCTGATCAGCTTATTAGCCCTTTTGGGCCTCCCAGTTGATGGTTTCTACAAGTTGGTTTTTTATTATAAAAAAAACGCTTTCCTCGCTAAAAACAAAAAAGACTCGTGCTTTTAATACGAGCACATTTAATTAGGAAAGGTGTCTACTGTGAAACTTATCCTATGGATAAATAAAAGATAGTGTCGGTCTTGGATGGTATATTTTTTGTTACATCAGAAACGCGAGCAAAGCATTAACAAGTAAACACTACGCCTTGCACATCAACGTGCAGATGGTGACTTATGCCAGGAGCAGAAGTATGCTAGACGGTCTCTGTAAGAATGCTATCGGAATCTAAGCGGGCTAAGAAATCGATGCACTGATTACCTTCTCTAAGAACATGAGCGATGTTGTACTGTGGAAGCCCGTCAAGATAAGAGTAGATATCATAAATCAGACTAGCTAGGGGATGGAAGAATAGATCATCTAGAGGAAGGGCTAGACTACGCAGTGCTTCTATGGAATCGGACTCTATCATAAGTCCATCTCAAGGATACTCTCTGGCAAAGGTGAGCCCATACCGTAGGGCTAAGAGTTCTGCGACCATGATGATGGTGATCCCAACCCCACAAGAAAAGCCCGCTAGCTAATTACCTTGGCTATTCCGAAGCAGGCTGCCGATCCCTGCCTGGCCAGGGCTACCTCTAACGCTCCCATCGACAGTGAGTTTGAGCCATCGAGGGGGGAGGGGGGGGGGGGGCGGGGCGAGAGAGAAGCCCATGTAACCAGGAGCAAGGGCGGTGGTGTAGGCGGCCCGTGAGGGGCAACATCAAAGGCAGCAAGATGGTCCCTAAGCAGCATAGTGACCTGGTGGAGCTGCGCGGGCAAGGTGGAATGTTCACCCTCAATCACCAACTTGTTTCTAGTACACCATAACCCAGCAAGTGATAATAAATCACCCTAGGCGATGGACATCCCGGTCATTTAAAACACAATTGGCTTTAAGCCAAGCAAATGGGAGCTGCTCTCGGTAGAAATGATCCGAGCTTGGGCTCGGCTCTGAGTCCCAAAGTTACCTGACATAGGGGCAGTCCCATAGTAGGTGAAGGAAACTTTCCAGATGCGCACCATACCGCCCACACAGGGGGAAGGCACACAGGCCCTCTCATATCGCACTTCGTTGGTGAGAAGGCGATTCCAAGTCACTAACCACAAGAACATCTTATGTTTTTGCGCCGCTCAAAGTTTTCAAATCCATCAAATAATGATAAGAGTAAATTACGAAAAAAAATCTCAAACTTATCTTAATGTTGTAATATTAGCCCCAAGTTTAAAAAATGATGCCATAATATTCAAACTTTCAATTTATTACAAAAATAGCATGAAGTTAACATTTTAAACTAATTAATATTTATTTTATTAAATCTTAAAATGTAAACCTAATTTTGCTAAAAACTTGAAACCAATTTGGATGTTAATTTATCTTGGTTTTTTTTTTGCTAGGTTCACCGTTGATTGTGGATCTCTAATTGATATTGCTTCAATCGAGGTTCTTTTGCTGCTTCCCTTCCTGTCGTTGCTTCGGTATGTTTATTATGATTGCAATTTCTTGTTATTCCCAAATACATTTTTTGTTTCTGCCTCCTTCCTTGTTCTATCATGCTTTGCTTCTGTTGTAGTATGCTTCGATACATTTACTCTACCTTGTTACATTTTCAATTGCAATTGCTTATTCTTCAATGGTACATTTTATATTTATGCTTCCTTCCTTATTGATTGTGGAGCTCGTACTGCAGTTGCCTAGTTTTTGCATGTAATTATAGGTGTTTCTTCATTTTCAATGGTTTTTATTAGGCTTATTATTTCCTTCATTTGTTCAATAGTTCTAAGCTTATTGTGGCTTATTATTTTTATAAGATAACTTGGGTGTAGTTGAAAATTAATGCCTTCATTTGTTTCAAACCATTGATTCTCCATTTTCTTTATCTAATAAACTCATTTTGTTACTATATAAAAAAGAGAAACAAGTATACATAAAGTCATTTTCTGTGTTACATCAAATCATTTTGTCATTGCTTCATCCTCAACTTTCTTATGACTTAATTCTTATTTTCTTTAATATGGTGTATATTGCCATTTGATGCATTATATTCATACATTTTAATTTTCTTTTTCCTTTGAAATGCATTATTTTGGTCCTATCATCTTACTTTGTTTGCTCTTGCGCCTATGCTTTACCTATAGTTTTAATTGGGTTTGGGATGGAGCTTAGACTGTATAGGAATATAAAATAGTTTTAGAAGTAAATGACAAGAAATGTATTGATATAAAAGATAGAAGTTCATTGCTCATAGGAACTTTGCAATGTGATATATTATGTGCATGAACATGTATATTCGATGACTAATATTGGTCTACTAATTTTATTTGTTTATTTTCATTCATATTTATAGTACATTTGATGTAGGAGGGTGAGAAGGAGTTTCAAGAACAAGATATATATAGGAATTGGGAATTCTTTCTTAGTGTAGTTAGTACTCAACTAATATTTTATATGCATATATTGATTGTTCATTCATTTATCCCATGATTAAATGTGTACATATAAATGTAAAAGGTTAAAAATAGAGCAAGTAACAAAAGTTGAATTGCCAATTTCTCAAAAAAAAAAAACAAAAACAAAAGTTGAATTGCAAGCTAAAAGCCTACCAAGCTATAAGAAATTAAAAAATCAGGTTACTAAAACAATCATTGATTCTCCGAATATGCGTAGTACTTTATTGAAACAAAATTTAACCATATTGTGTTAATAATATTTAACTACATCATGTGTATTATAAAAAAAAAACTGCAAACAAAATGTACATGGCTTTTGTTGCATGTGCACCTAGTATATACTTGATATAAGAAGAGTGTGAAGGTGTTGTTAGTGGATTAAAAAATGTCATTGTTTTTTCAACAATTTAATAAAAACGGAAAGGAAATAGTCTCAATTTTGCCAAAAGAAGGGATTATGTTCAACGTTAAAATAAGATTGGTAATTTTTTTTATAGTTAGTATATAATATGGATATCATTATTCTAAGTAATTTTTCATGTTCCCTATATTAATTATCCCAACTTAATAACAAGATGAAGCTATGGATATTAATGTAATAATACAAATGGGAATATTGCCCTTATATTTTTATTAGTTCATTATGATTATTTCAATTATAACTTATATGATGTTAATGTTATACAGTTGAAAAATGATCATTCAAATTGTAAGTGTCTTGTAGGTATGTGGTATTGGTAAAAGAGTTGAGGTTTTGTTATTGTAAAAAAAAATTCTAGACATCTTCTGTATGATGGGGTAAGACTTTTATCTACAAGATTCATTGTTATATACAAGGGGTGAGTTTATATAGTAATTCATAAACATTTCAAAATTTTACATAAGTTTGATATGAGTTTTTATTTTCATTTTGTAGGTTCCATATGACTACTTATCGTGGGCATTTGATGCATCATTCTTCGAGAAAAGCTTTTGTTTGCTTATATTTTATTAGTTTAAGAGCAATGAATGGACTTATAAATATTTGTTAAAATACAATTGTGTCATAAGTCCTTATGAGTTATGAAGATGCATTATGGCATATACCTTAATTGTTAAAATTGCAATACAATATATCAATTTGCAAAAGACAAAACAATGGTATTTGCAAAACACATAATAATATATCAATTTACAAAACAAAAATTAATCAATCCAACATAATATACCAATTTTGTAAAACACAACACAAATTACAAATTTGTTAACATTTCAACACAATAGGTCAATTTACAAAACATAAATAAACCAATCCAACATAATATACCAATTTGCAAAATACAACACAATATATCAATTTGCAAAACACATCTGTATGAATCCAACATGTATACCAATTTGCAAAGTTCAAATCTATATCCAGAATCACAATACAAAGTTCAAATCTATATCCAAATCATAGCACAATATTCGAACACGGTTCATTTTGCTACAGATTTCAACTTGAGATTTTCTTGGACTTGATTTTTTTTAACCTTACTTTAAATCTCCTCCTGTTTTTTGTTTTTTGTTTTAATTTGTATTTTGACAAGCTTGAGTTGATTCGAATACTTAAAATGGACTACCACCCATCTATAAAACATTATAAACAAATAATATATTATTAATAATTACGAATAAATAACAAATAATTGGCCAAAAAATTATAATTTGGTAATAAACCATAAAATAAGTGTTTCTACTAACTTCTCTAAATATTACTCCATATCCTTGGATGACCTTTATACACATAAATATTTAGAATATGTAAAAAGGTTAAGGGAAATCAAAAATTAAGGGTGAATATTCACTTACCACCCTCTTCTCCCTTCATAAGATAGACATTGTGGTGTTGGATTTGTAGATATTAATTGTTTGCCTCTTCTTCTTGCACCATAGTCAATGTTAGATGTAGACGCCAGATTTTTCAATGGTCTTCCTCATTTTTACTGCATTATATACATACGACTTATAAGAATATTTAGCTTGTATATAATCATAAATAAGTATATAATTACCTTAGCAAATTTAGGTTGTCTCGGGGTTTAGTCCTTTTGTTTGTGTCCTCTTTTATTGTGACCAACTTTAAAACAATATTGACATTTCATGCGTGCTTCAACTTTGCTCAACTTATTTAGATTCCATGGTTCTTTATTTTTGTCCCTTCTTCTAGCCTTTTTTGAGCTTCCATGCATCTTCTTAATTAGTAGAGGGAATATAGGTTGCAAGTTTTTAGCTTTCGGATAAAATTTTGAACCACTAATGGGTTTATGACATAGTGATAACTCTTCAAATAACATCCACATTTGTCGTATTGGTTCATATACCCATCAATATCCTCTCTTTCTAGTATGATATACAAGCAAATGCATGCTTATGTGAGTTTCCTGTTAAATGCCAAACCCTACATTGACATGTTCCTGCTTGTAAATCAACAATAAACTTATCTACAGAATTCATTACTTCAAACTTCAAAACTTTCTTTTGTCTTGGCCATATACTGCCTTGCTTCTTATTCTGTAGTCTTTATCATCTTTCTCACCTTTGGATATATATCATCGATGGATTTGATCATCATATCTCTTTTTTCATAAATTTTAGTCATTTAAAAAACTCGAATATCCTCTGGCATATTGATCAAGCTTTTTGATTGGGCATCACATATGAATCCATTAAATGTCTCCGCTATATTTTTCCGAACAATTTCACACTTCGGTGTTGTAATAATAAATGCTTTCACAAAAGTCTCACGATTCCTTGTGTTGAAGTCATCATAAGCGTTTTCTGAAGCATTCTTCAACTAATCCATTATTTCCTCAAATTCCACTTCCATTGTGCAATTGACTGCTTGCCAAAACAAGCTCTTATATGTGTGGCCTTTATGCAATTTATAGACCAATTGGCATAGACATGTCATGCACATTTTCTATACTCAGCTTCTGGGAAGAGATTCTTTGATGTATCCACTAAAAAAAATGAATGCACAAAATAATATAATGTAAGTATGATAATACAACACATATATACAACTAAACAGTATAATAAGTATGATAACTTAAAACATATATACAGAATAATAATGCACCTTTTGTTGATCACTTACAAAAGCTTTAAATTCCCACTTATGTTTAAATCTTCAATAAGAAGACTTAAAAACCAATGCCAAGATTGGTAATTCTCTCCATTAACCGCATCTCAATATATAAGGTACATCTGATTGTTTTCATTATGCCCAATTGCAGTTAACAAAGCACCTTCAAGAAAAGTCATCAAAAAACATCCATCCAACCCTATTATTTTTCTACAACTACCGAGGAAATTAAACTTTAACGCACTAAATCCCATGTAAAACCCATTAAACATTAACTATCCAAACTTTTCATTAAGTTCATTTTCTTTGATGAAAAGGCCTTCTTTATCAACCCATTATAATTCTTGTCAATAAGACCATAATTTCACAGAATGTCCTTCTATAGATCCTTATAGCACCATAATAACTTCCCTTTTTTACCCTATAACATTGAAATTTAGTCACTTGCAATGTATACTTCCTTTTAAGATTACCTATCATCTTACTAATTGGACAAGTCAGGTTCCTCCAAAACTTATGTATGAATTCTTTTATATTCCACTTCTTACTAGCTTGCTTATTTCTTTTCCCTTTTTTGCAAGTATGCTTGTTTTCTAATATTTTAACCGCAAAGGTTTTTTCATTTTCAATCCAAGTAGCATAAATCTTAAAAGGACAATGTGGATCATAAATAGCCTATATTCTCATATCATATCTCATTATTGAAACATCATATCTATTTGTAATTGCATAGTTTTTGATTGCCTTCATAAACAGAACCTCATCCTTAAACTTTATGACAACTTCAAATTGAAAATCATTTATGTCTATTTTTGGATTAAAAACAATATATTTCTTCATTTTGTCAGAGGCCTCGCACCCACTATCATCACTACATATTGGTGATTAAACTTCAGCATCACTATCTTCATATTCACTATACTAACCTTGTGAACTCCCTTTTTCTCTTTGTAAATTCTTTGAATAAGTATGCTTTTCATTACTATATTTGCCACTACTTCCAACCACATCCACAACATCATCACATTCAAACCCACTACCTACCTTTTTCCCATATTTCTTCTCTTTAGCTCTCACACTAACATATTCTTCATCATCAGTTGCAAAAATTTCATCAACACCCTATATCATTTCCTGATTCACTCATCTCTATAACAACAAAATCTTTATCATCTTGGTCCACCTTAATTTGGAATAACTGCTCTTTATTATCGATATCAGAATCAATTCCCTTACCATTAGTTATAGGAATATCATAACTATACTCCTAATAGATTTCAACTTTATATTTGTTCAATTCTTCCATATGTTGATGCATCAATAACATATGCTTGTCATGGTATAAGCTCAACTTTTTCAAGCATCTCATTAAATCTTCTAGAAATTATAAAACATAGATATCACTCTATGTCCTTTATCTTTCGATACTCCTTTTAGTACTAACATACTGTTAAGTTGTCATTTTGCATTCATTTAGTATAGAAATCTCTCTCATATGTTGAAATTATTATTCAAAATTGATGGATTTGTCTCTTAATTGTTCTGAGATGATTTTCAACACTGAAGAGATGAAATTGAGTCAAAAAGATGCAAAGGAAACAAAGAAACTCGAAAATTCTAGATTGGCAGTAAATTCAGTGACTAAGCGTGGGCACGTGTAAGGAGAAATCTATCTGCCAGATCTATTTTTAAAATACAAATTTGATCCACTTCAGATTTTGATGATTGATTGCATCCTTATTGATGGGGATCGACCACCTGAATATGTGGGAAGGTTATCTGCCAAAAATCAAGGAAAGATTGAGAAGATTTGAAGGGATAAAGAAGGATTTGGAGCTACTGTTCACAGCAGCAGAGTTTAGGGATAGTTTTCATGTTTTTTCTGTTGTTCTTCTTCTACTCTCGGCAGTCATTAGATTAGCATAGTTTTAGAATTTTTGTAGATTTTTCCTTCAGTTCAATTTGTGTTTCTGCACTTTTCTTCTAAGTATTTTTGGATTCTTTAGGGAAAGATCAGGGATGGAGACTATGTGTTTTGTTATTTCTTTGATTTTCACTTTCATTATGAGTAGCTAAATCCATTTTCTTGGTTAAGGGAAACCATGTTATCATCCATTATGTGTGAGATGTTTCAATAAAGTTTGTTTTGTTGATGAACATTGAGTGTCTTCCGAATTACTATTTCTAATTGAATTGATTGATTTCTAGGTACGCAACTAGGAATTGATTCGTTTAATAGTTAGGAAATATGACGTTCAGTTTTGTTAATCACAAGTAGCAATTAGGATTACCTTCTTTATGTTAGAGTAGGGAATTCTAAGAAGATAATCATCTTGATTAAATGCATGTCGTACATGTGTTATCTTGTTCATTGGTTTCTTAGTTCTTAAAGCTATTATTCAATTAAACCTACGATTGTATCTAGGTTGTTGATTAATAAGAATGCTTAGAATACATGTTTCTATTCATTTACACTTAATTAAAAAAACCCCAGTAAATGTTTATTGATGAACTGAATTTTATATTAAGGATCTATTTTAGTGTGATAACATCCATAACCCGAAACCAAGGTTTTTCTATTAAATTTTCAGATCCAATTACTTTAGCTGATTTTCAATTTTGTATTTCTTTTCTAAATTGTCGTGAATTTAATCCAAACCCCTCCCCCTTTTTACTTTGTTTTAGTTTTGAACTCGTAAACTCTTTACGGTTAAAATTTCTCGTGGGAACGATATCCACTTACTACTACTACATTAATTTGTATTAACAAAAGTTGGTTTCTTTTTGAATTTGGTTGCAGGTGATAGCAGTACCAAATTTTGGCACCGTTGTCGGGGAATTTCTTAATGGTTTTTTTAGTGATGTTTTTGTTTTTGGTTTCGTTACTTTTGGTTACCTTATCTTCTATTTGTTTTAGTTTCACAACTTTTTCTGATTTTTTGATCTTTTAGCGGCATGGCTCACTTTCAGTATGCTTTTGATTCTGATTTTTCATATTATCCTTATTACGATGATAAGTTTCCATCTGTTGTGACTTCCAGGTTTGACCATCAAGTGGCTGATTTCACACCCTTAGCTGCACAAATACCGAGGGATGACCAACAAGCCTGGGTATGTGAAGTTTGCTCATTTTTGGGTTATTCTTTTTGTACGTTTCCTATTTTGTAGGATACACAGTATAGATTCGCTTCTCCACCGAGCTACTATCAAGAGCGTCCCTACTTCTAGCCAGAGCCTTCACCTCCACCATCGCCACCACATACTAAGTTCATCAACACCAATATCCTTTTGATCTTGCCTTCAATATATTTGTTATCATTATTTCTTTCCAATACCCCACCATAATGAAATTCAAAGTTGATCAACATCTATATTACAAAGAATTTTAGTATTAGTTTTGAATAAAAAATTTCAATATTAGTTTCCAACAAAACATATTACATAATAAACATAAGATATAAGTTAGTCTATATTTGTCATTAATCATAAACCAAACATGAAGGTTGTATTAGTTCTCATTATGACCAGCACTAGGTATAATGATAGACTTTAATGATTGAAGTACCACCAAAATTAGGACCGCAAGTATTATGTATGAAACTTTGACTCTTTTAAAGTTAGAGAACAAGTTTATAGATTCAACAGAATTTTAAAATTGTCATAGTAGTAAAAGGGAAATGGTGCTAACACCATTAGAAGGGGGATGCATACAACATATGAATTACTTGTGATTGAACAAACTTTGTTATACTTATCATTCTTTGAACAAAAATTAAGGGAAGCTTAAACAAATGTTTGAATGAAATTTTGTTAGTTTAAAATTTTTAATTCAAATAAAAAAAGAATTTAGAACTGAATATGATTGGAGTACAGGTAATCTAGGTCAGAACCAATACTTTTTGTTCAATAAATGTATCCAAAATAAGACTATGATATGACATATAATTAAGTAACAAATTTCAACTTTCTAACCTCATTGTTTAATAAAGGAAACAACTTCTTCGTTTATTTATTTATCATAGTATTTACATCATATTAATATATTAAATAAAAAAATTAAGAAACTATATGACAAGTACAGATTTCTAAGTATTGATAAAACATAAGTCAACTTATTTTTGTAATATTAATAAAAATTAAAATTCTTAAGGTATTATCCATTTTTTGAAGCCCCAAAAAAGTAGTGATCTGAGTGTTATTACCACCAATTACTATTGTATAATTATCAGTATTTGGTAGTAAGATTACTGTGAACTTAAAGGTGGAGTATTTATAGTACTCCTTTTAGTTTTTTCTTTGGACAACCAATAATTTGAAAAAATGGAAAAGACGGGACAAAAATTTTAGCCCACTATAAAGGTAAAAATCTTTTCAAAGTTGTTTAGGCAGAAAAGGTACTGCTTTAGTTATGGTTATCACAATAAGAAGTCAAAACCATAAATCAATTAGACATCAAAATCCATTACAATTCATATTCAAAAAGAGGGTGGTAAAACATAATAGTGATAAAGCATTTCCCTAACTTGTAACAGTAATAAGTTCCTATAATACATGTCATCGACTCCAACTAGATTACCATCAACATATTGGTATAAATATATATCAAATGATAAAATTATTTAGCATGTGCAATCTTAAACTCTAATACTACTGGCTAATACTAATCTTTTTAATCAACTGATGACAAAAAATTGGAATGAAGTTGAAGCAAATAATCTCTTTTTTTGGGTAAGCAGTTGAAGGATAAATGAAAAATTAAATGCAACAACTTCATAGCTGGACTATCAAAATCGAAAATGGAGCATGATAAAATGAGGAAGAAAGTAAAAGTATCAACTATATCAAGAAAGATTAAGCAATCACAATTATAATAAATGTACTAGAGCAATGATAGGAAAAGAAACAAAAAAAGAACCAGGGTTAAAGCAACCATAATTGGAGCTCCACAATTGATAGTGAACCAAGCAAAAAAATACTAGATAAAATTTACATCGAATTAGTTTTAGGTATTTAGCAAAATTAGGTTTACAATTTAATATTTAATAAAATATATTAATTAGTTTGAAAATATTATATACGTGGCAACCATGTAAACATACAAAAAGATGATGTGACGTGCTATATTAGCCTCTTAACATGAAGGTTAAGTCAGGTTGTTTTTGCAATAAATTGAAAGTTCAAATATTTTAACAACTTTTTAAACTTTGGGCTAGGATTATAAAATTAAGATAAGTTTGGTATTTTCTTTTTGTAATTTACCCTAATAATAGTTCCTCAATTAAGTCCCTTTAGATCATCTTTAGGGACTTCAATAGTAAGTTACACCCATTTGAAGCTGAGGGTAACTTCAACCCAAGGTATTATTTTGAAGACTTGAGAGAATGCACTACAAATATTCTTTTAATTGACCTAAGTATATGTGAGAAAATTTTCACTTGGTGTAATAAACGAAAAGGAGCATGGTTTTTTAGGAAGAAGTTGTAAAGGCTATGACTAACTTTGAGTAGTTTCAAACATTCTCGAGTTGCAAAGCCAATTTTGGTAGCTCTTTGATCTCGGATCACTTCCTGATTATTGTCTATATCTTTAACTCCCTTCCTAGAATGAGTTCACTTTCATATTTAATGATTACTTGTCTAATGTAGAAAGGTTTAAGGAAGCCATTCGAAAGGGTCTAAGCCATTTGATTTAAGGATTTAAGCAATTTATTCATGTAAGAAACTATCTAGCATCAAGGAGGAACTTAAATTCCTAAATAGGCGGAGAGTTGGAAACACTCAAAAACTTTTTAAGAATGCCAAAGAGGACCTTGAAGCAGTTCAAGTAGCTCTTTATTAAAACCCAGGTTGTCCAACTCTACA
The DNA here is from genome assembly GCA_027478365.1 of Erythroxylum rufum. Lineage (NCBI taxonomy): Eukaryota > Viridiplantae > Streptophyta > Magnoliopsida > Malpighiales > Erythroxylaceae > Erythroxylum > Erythroxylum rufum. The sequence goes on along the minus strand of JANIHZ010000210.1, from coordinate 22,476,715 downwards.
TGCTAATAGAAAACTGCTTTATAGAATTATCTTCAAGCTCTTATTATTTTTACTAAGCTCCTAAAAAGACATTTAGAAAAAGGTGTTTAACTTCTCTAATTCCTTAAAAACTCCTACCTTAGTAAGATCCTCAATTCTTATAATTAGGGATATTTTAAAAGACCTGATCACTTATGAGGAAGTTGTTCTTCTTGTTAAACCTTTCAATGAAGCTATTGTAGAAAAAATTATATTTTCTTTAAAAGCATATAAAGCCCTTGGTTTAGGTAGGTGGAATGCCAACTTCTTCCATACAAACTAGACTCATACAAAGATCTTAGTAACATATGTTGTCCTAGAGTTCTTTAAAGAGAGGAAGCTTTTAAAGGAGTTAAATAGAACCTACATCTATCTTGTTCCTAAAGGTAAGGCTCCTAAGTCCGTAAAGGACTTTAGATCTACTTCATATTGGAACACAATATGGAAGGTTATTTCTAAACTCTTAGTTGATATACTAAAATTGATATTACCTACTCTCATTGATGCTTCTCAAGGAGATTTTTTATGTGGAAGACAAATTGGGGATAACATTTTGATTGCTTAAGATCTCTTTCTCTTCAAAAAATACAATAAGAGAACTGCTACTATGAATTGTGCTATTAAAATAAACTTATACGAAGCTTTTAACTTTTTATAGTGTTTTTTAATTCTCAATACTCTTAAAACATATGGATTTCCTTCTATCTATATTGAATGGATCAACCAATGCTTATCTATTATATCCTATAATGTTATAGTTAATGGAGTTTAAACTAAGAAATTTGAAGGGGCTAAAAGATTGAGGTAAGGACACCTTATTTTCCCATGTATGTTTACCTTTAGCATGGAAGTTCTCACTAAAATATTGAAGAGAATAGTTAAGCAAGACAACTATTTCAAGTATCACTCAAAATGAAAAAAAAACTAAAGATTATTAACCTAACTTTTGTTGATGATCTCTTCCTTTTCTCACAAGCTGATCCTAATTCCTTATCATCACTAATGATAGGTACAAACATGTTCAAGAACTTGGTTAGATTGAACATCAATAAAGTAAAGAGTAGTTTATTTATATTTGCTAGTGTTAGTCTCTATACTCCCTGTTTTGCCTTTATTACTAGCTTACACTATTAAATTTTCCTCTAACATATCTGGTTGTCCCTATCTCTTCTGATAAGCCTTCCTATAATGAATTTAAGTCACTTGTGGAGAAAATATATGATAAGATCCTTAATTAGTGCATTAAGTTCTTATCACTTACAGGTAGAGCTTAGTTAATCAATCCAGTTATGAGCGAATTGTAAACATATTAGGCATCCTACCTAGTTTTTCCCTTGAGCATTGTCAGAAATATTAAGATATTATTAAAAAGATTCTTATGGATAGGGAATTACATAAGGACTCTATGGTTAAGGTTAAATGGTAGGAGATATGTACCTTAAAACCTGAATGAGGCTTAGGAGTGCTACCTTTAAGAATCACTAATAAAGCTCTAATGATCAAAAGGATTTGGAGGCTTCTTAAAGACAAGGAAATATTTTGGGTTAAATGGGTTCACAGTACTACATAAAGGATGAAATCTTTTGGAATATGCAAAATAGGTCTAACTCTTTTTAGAGTATAGAGAACATCCTTAAATTTAGAGAGACTATTAAGTTAGAATTCGAACATCCTTAAATTTAGAGAGACTATTAAGTTGGAATTCATGCACAAATTGGGAAATGGTAATAGCTTATCCTTTTGGTTTGACAATTGGAGTCCTTTTACCCCCTAGATAGACTAAATGAGCTCTCTTATTTGAGATCCATAGTCCTTGCTAAAGTCACATTCAAGGAAGTGTTATGGAACAAGAATTCTTTGTAAAAGCTTCTTTTTAGTTCCCTAATTAGTAATTAGTTATGTAACATATCCCTAGAACCTAATAAATAGGATATGATCTTTTAGATTGGCATTTCCTCAGGCAATTTCTCAATTGCTACTTACAAGAACTATTTGAAGGCCCCATATGCTAAAGTAAAATGATGTAATCTAGTATAGTTCAACCATGCTCATTTGAGAGCTTCCTTTATTCTATGGTTAACAATTAAAAGCAAATTAAGTACCTTGGACATATTAGCTAGAATATTTACATTTTCTAATAAATGTTCTCTATGTCAACTTGAGTTGGAAACTTTAAATCATATATATTTTAATGTGAATTCTCCCAGTTTACATGGAATAGTGTCTTGTCACTCTACAACTTTGCAACACCTCTTAAGGAATGATCTAAAGTCATTGAATGGTGAAGTTGGAAGTAGTATATGAAAGAGGGAGACAAATTGGTTCCTAGAATTTCATTAAGCTACTTAGTATATAGCATATATAGAGACTGAAATAAGAAGATCTTTAACAATCTTGTGGAAAGTAAGGAGTTATTTTTGGAAAACATGGTTGATAACATTATATTCACTTATCCTTTCTGTAAAAGCCAATCATTTGCAATCCCCTCATCAGTCTTAATTGGAATCTCTAAGCTCTAACTTATTCAAATTCCCTTTAGGCTTGCTAGGCCTAATTTCTTTTTCAACTTTGACTCTGGCTTGGAGGTTTGTTTGGCTATCATCTATTATTAATTCATTTATTTTCATTTCCAAAAAAGAGAGAGATAAAACTAACTTATAATGGTTTAACCAAATGAATCTCAACCCACATATACTTTCCAAGATTTTTTTAGGAATTCATTATCTTTTTCATTTAATGAGTGAAGAGAAACCCTCCATATAATTTCTTTGTCATAAGTGAAAGGTAATTATTTATAAATATTGTTCAAGGTCAAAAGCAACCATCATAATATATACCTCAAGCAATTTTACCAATTGTAGTAATTATACAACTGTATAACTCAAAACACTTATCTCTTGCTCACACTAATGTTATATCATGCATACATGCGGTTTCTAACTACTTAAGATTCTTATTAATTCTTTAATATACCAAAGATTCTTTTTACAACTTATATGTAGCCCATGTATACTCAAAACAACCTAAAATAGTTGTTAGAACTAAAAACTAATCGTTATAACAACTACTAACAACAACATTAATCGACTAATATAATCACAAACTCACAGTATATGCTTTTAAAAGATATTAGTGAACCATATTGTCACACTAGTCAGCTAGTCTATCCAAAACCTTAATATTTATTACTAAAATCCCTATATTGACCGGTCAAACTTCTTAAAACAATTGATTAAAAACTATTTCAAAAATTCTTAATAAATATTTTAAGACATCAAGATAATTTTCTTTAAAACCTTTTTAGATTTTCTTTTGACTATGAAAAAAATATGTCATATGCCCTAAGTATAAATTATCATTAAAATAATTAAAATAAGGTTATAAAAAGAACTATAATGATTTGATAAATTTTGATGTTCTTGATTCCTCCTTATTTTTGACTCTACTTCAATTTTTCTTAAACTTTCTTAAGTTGCATATATGGTCTCCTTTTCTCATTCTTTTTATCTTTTGATTGCTTAATGATTTAATTATCTTATTTACTTATTTTACTCTTTTATTAAGCTTTATCTTTCACATATTAACTTCCTAATATTACTAAGGATAAAAATATTAGTAATAACATATTTTGTTATCATCAAAATTATAGGTCAGAAGCTCACTTGGTCTAATAGTGTCCTAGTTTTTGATGATGACAAAATATTTAGTGATATTGTAACAAATAAAAGACATTAAGTAAGCTCTTTTTATATTAAAGCAATATGTGATGCATTCTCCTCCTTAATTTATGTGTAATAAATGATTAGCTTTAGTATCACTATTCTCTCCCTTTGTCTTTTTTGACATTAAAAAGATATATAATATACAAATTTATAAGGATCAAAAGAAAAAAATTCTTTTCCCTATTCAAAACCTCTATATATAGTTAAAGAGTACGTGCAAAGTGTTCTCTAAATAAATGAGCATTTTTTTTAGTAAGTTAACGTACCAATTTAAAGATCAATATATCTTTCTTCCCTTTATATATATGTAGCAATGATTTCTCCCCCTAAATATGTAGGCCAAATCAATATATTTATGTCACGACCCGGTACCACATCGGGCCCATGACAACCGCCGCATAACTGGGCTAAAGACACTCACAGTATCTTTAATCTGACTATACAAGGCTAACTGAGTATCTCGCTTCTATCTTTCTTTTAAAAACATTTGGGCAACACAACGACTACACTTTTAAAATCTCAAAACCTACAAACGATTTCAAACACACTTCTATATTCACATCCAACCACAACTCCAGGACTCTCTAGTCCACTCAAGGCAATCTCAACAGCAATATCAAAAGTTCATACATAAAATCTTTTACAAAACGCAAGGAAATCAAAAGTTAACTTACAAAATCATAAAGTGTATCTACATAAACACAGTTCGTGAGCCACTAGACAACACAAGTACAAAATAGGAAACTACCCACGTACGGTAATACCCCGAAAATGTCAAAAGACCGCACGATCTACTCAGAACTTTAAACTTACTAAATTAACCTGCATAATTGGAAAGCAGAGGAGGATGAGTACACTAGGTACTCAGTGAGTAGGAAAAACATATATCACAGATAGAATTGGTTCATACCAAGGCAGTGTAGATAACCTATGAAGTGAATATATCACGCATAGAAAACACATAGGCCCAGCCTATGACTCAATGTATACTGGTCAGAAACTATATAGGCCTAGCCTATTAACTCACTCATCCGGTGAACATAGGTGATTGAGCCCAAGTTTATTATATAAATTGGCAACAGTTTTATAGTTTTAAATGTACTTTTTGACTCTTAATTCCTGATTTTGTGTTTAAATTGGTCCTTGAGTGTGTATTTATATTTTATGCAATTTGATAGTAAAAATTGTTACAAATTGACATTAATTGCATTATAAATTTTTCTAAAGACAATTGATATTGCAAATTGCTATTTTTGATTGTAGGAGCTTCAAGGGAAAGGGAGTTAATGGGCTGAAATGGAGTCAACATGAGGACGTAAGCTACAGGATGTTCGCCGTGGAAAACCAGACCTGCTATTGCGGCGACACATGAAGGAAAAGTTAGCCATGGCATAAATTAATTAATCCTCCTCAGGGAAGGATCCAGCAAGCGTCCGCCGCGGCAAAACTTACCTGTCGCCGCAGTGAACTGTCGAAAACCCGGACCAATTTTGAAAAATTCTCTCACTGTTTAACCCGACCCACATCCATCTCATTAAAAACCTACCAAATTAGGTTATAAAGGATCGATCAACAATCATAAAAGAAAAGAGAAGAAACCTTGGCTGACACACACAGTCATCATCCAGCTCTCACTCTCGACCTTCATCCATCAACTCCAACCATATTTACTGTCAACTTCATCGTCTACTATTGCTGCTGCCATGGGTGCCTTTGTTGTTCTTAAAGTTGTGAGAGTTTTCGGAGTTATGCGCGGATAAATCACCATCTCCTTTTGAAGATGTAGCGATGGCTTGAGTCCGATGAGCATCAAAGGGGAGTAGTTATACATTGTCAAATTTAACTACATTGTTATGGACTTCTGAGTCAGGGTTTATTGTCGTGTAGTTAGATTTGCTTGATTAGAGTTTAATCAAGTGTTGAACAATGTTTTGTGTTATGGATTTGCTTATGTAGAATTTGGATGCCTAATATATGAAGTTTCATATATTTCCTTGTGGTGATTGTATTAACTCTCTTTTATCTACCTAGTTGTGTTTGATATTGAGATTAGGCTTGATCCATATTGACCACTTGCATTAGCTCATCCATTAATACTCACTAAGATGCATTGAACAAGGTTTTAATAAATGGAGTTCATTGATTAAAACCTTGGACTTAAAGAGTTCGTTAAGGTTCATCATTCAGAAACTAAGTGATTTTTGCTCCTAAAAAGAATTGTTTTGAACTGTGATAGCCAAAGCATCGTTTTCAAGAGGATTTTATCAATTTGATCATTATCTGAGTTTTTTATACATACACATCTACACACATAATTTTACACTCCATACACTCGTACCCTTCACATTTCACCTTTTATTTGATTTTGTGTGCTTGTGAGTCAATTTTGTTGCAATTCCTTTTCTTTGAATTTGTTTATATGCATGCCCCGTAGAACTAGGCTTGTTCCTTTCCAACCCAAAATTGAGAGACGCTTAAGGAAGCTTAGGAAAGAGAGGAAAGAATAAGAGAGAAGTAGGGTAGTTGAGGAAGAAGAATCAAGCCAGCCAACTAGTGGAAGTGAGTCAAGAGAGAGAGTGATCATGGCTAAGAACCCCGCTTTCCTGCAAAATTCCAAATTTCATGCAAACCAACTTAGAAATGGAGATAATGGAGGAAATGGTGAGCATGAAAGAGTAGGCGAGAATAATGGGAATCAAAGACGTTGAACTATTAGGTAAGCGACAACTTCTAATGTGAACTATCCTCCATTTTGTTGGGCCTCGATTCCTTTTTCATAATCAATAAGCATGTTTAAATTATTTTGAGGTTTAGATTAATAATTTTCTTTTGGTTGGAATAAATTGAGGATTTTAATTGCTTAGGTTAAGAAATATTAAATGAGGGGTTAGATTTAATTAGAGCTTGTGTGGATTTTTAGAAATTAAATGAAGGGATCTTAGTTAAATTAGAGTTTTGATAAATTGTTAGAATTAAAAGAATAAGATGAAGTGAGGGCAAATTAGGAAGTTCATTTATGTTTTTAAACTTAAAGGCTAAGAAGGAGGGGTATATTAGTCTTTGTAGGAGTCAATTAAAACAAGAAGAATAGAAGCTAATGAAGTGTTGTCGTTTGGGTGAATGAAGGGACGAAATTGGCTTAGGTTTTAAGGTTTAAAAATCATTTTTTTTCCTAAGGCTTTTAAAAAAGAAGGCTTACGACTCTAACAAGGAGAAGCAAAGCAAGGGAGGTTAGTAAAACTACAACGTTTTAGCTTAGGTTTTCTTTAGTTTAAATCATAAATTTTGTTAAGCCTTAGAAAGAAGTTCACGAAACTTCAAGAAGAAAAAGAGAGGGAGAGACTTTCGGCAAAGAGGAAGAGGAAGAAGAAGAAGAGGAAAAAGGTTAGGGCTTTGTTGATTTTGCTTGAGAAAAGAGAGTTAAGAAGTTCTTTAAGTAGGATAAGGTTAGAGGAAGGTTAAATCCTCCATTAAAGGCAAAATCAGAAATTCGTGGGAGACTTCTAAGGTAAGAGAAATTCGAAAATTGTTGGTTTTATAGTTGGGTTTTGGTTGTAATACCTTAGGAAAGGCTTAGGTCAGATTATATAGGTTTTATTTCATGCTTTCCTTTCCTTAGAATTGTCAATTTTTGACAACTCATATTAGGTTGGATTTGTTATGTTTGATGAAGGTCAGGAAAGACAAGAGGAATTAGAAGGAAGGCAATAGGTGCACGATTAAAGCTTAAGATCCTTAAGGTGGGTGACTTTTTAATATTTGAGTTGTAAGCTACGTAAATGTTATTAAATGCTTTCCGATGATTTGCTAATTTTAAATAAGTTATTATTTGTGATGACTTGAACTGGTATTAGGTGTCTTTTGTATGTAAACACATATGGAAATGTTTGTAAAATTGTTGGACAATTGAAAAACATCTGATTATGCGATTTCGGAAAACTGCCATGTTAGGCAATTAAGTGTGAATGATGTGAAAATGCATGATTATTTGGGTTTGTAATGATCCCATCCGTTAGCAAGTGCACTTGTCTGTTTATAGGCTTCTCCCGCCTGCCCGCTAGTAGCATAGGAGCTCCAATTTCGGACTCCCCTCTGTTCAAAGCTACACATGACCGCTTGGCGGAAATGTGTAGTACGTTCTGTTAGGATCACTCAAACCAATTGTTATGTGATTATGTGCTTTTGTGTTATAATTGATGACTTTGTAAATGCTTTGTCTTATTGGAAAGTGATGTTGGTAAATATTGATTTGAAAATGATTGTTTAAGAAATTTTTAGTATGCTTATGCTTGAGTATTAAATTGTTACCCACTGAGCCGTCGAGCTCACACCATTCTCCCCTCCGCAGGTAGCGAGTGAGAAACCGAGTCACCGCATCGGGATTGAGGCATTACTCCGATGCGTTTTGCTTTTGAAGTCATATTTTGAAAACAAAGCTTTAGATAGTATTTTCGACAAAGGATGTTCTTTGTAATTTGTTTCAATGTATTCAGGCTAAAATGCCCTCTAAAGCTTTGTAATGCTTTTTGACTATTATGTAAATGCAAGAGTGTTGAATTTTAATGTAATTTGTGTAATTTGCATATTGTCATATTGTATGGTTTAAATTGAGGTTGCTTGATAGTTTGGAAATGATTAGAATGTAAAAAATGTGTTGGTGCCATTGGAGTTGATATTTTGAGTGAATTGATGGGATTATGTGAATTGATTCGGTAGTTGGACGATTGAGGATTTGGAAGATTGAAGTGGTTTGGTGCAAGTATTGAAGTTTGGTTGAAATTTGAAGAAGTTGGCTAGATGATAGTTTAGGGGAGGTGCTGTCAAATTTTTCAAAATTTGGCAGTAACTTTGTTGGTCTTTTTGACCCCCTTATTGTTTAAATTGGATCAGGAGGTTTCTTAAAGATTGTAGTGCATCTTAAGATCTTTCCATGGGTATATAATATGTCACATTTGGACTTAGGATGAAAAAGTTATAAGGTTTGGAAAATGACAGTTACTGTTCACGTGTACTGTGCATTTGGTCTAGTTTTACTGTTCCATTGGTCTTTCTGGGCAGCCACTTTAAGTCAGTTTTTACCTCTTTAAATGATTGAATTGATTTTTGTTTCCTTCATGAAAGTTGTAAAGCATCTTTTTATCTTTCCAATGAGGTAAGATATAACATTTTTAGGCTTTTGTGTTAAAAGATATGAATTTTCAAAATTCTGACCTTATGTAGGAAAATTCAAAATTGGGCAGTATTTATGTAGCAAATTTTGACCCCCTTAATGACCAATTTAGGCTTTTAATCCTTCTTAAAAGTTGTAGAACTTTCTTTTATCTTTCTATAGACACTAAGTTTGTAAGATTTGGACTTTTAGTCAAAGAATTATGAATTTTTGAAGTTTCAGTTATTTTAATAGTTAAAAAAAGGAAAAGAAATCGATTTTCTCTCGGAATCACACCCTCGCGAGTGCGAGCGTCTCGCCAGCAAGCGCACTGCGATCGCGAGTGCTCGCTAGTGTGAGCTGCTGGGCGATTCTTCGAACTCGCACCCTCGTGAGTGCGAGCTTTCGCAGGTGTGAGTGTCTCGCTCGGCGAGCGTACTCGCGATCGCGAGCGCTGGCGAGGGCCAATGCCTTGCCCCTGCGAGCAGCTCGCGATCCGAGCGCTAGCATGGGTGAGCCCGCGATCGCGAGCTTCATCCCTCTGCTTCTAAATTTCAATTTTTTTTACTATTACGTTAGTTTCTTTTCTAATTTTCTTTCACTCTTTCATTGATAACTTTTTCGTTTGACCTCCGATTTACTCAGTTTTAGAGCTTTCGGGTGTAATTAGAATTTACGGATAAAAATCAAAGGACGTCAATTGTATGGAGTTATTAAA
>JANIHZ010000210.1:22362095-22379755 GCA_027478365.1 Erythroxylum rufum | reverse complement strand
AAAAAAATTTTAAGAGTAAAAGATGTGAAATTATTTATTAAAATTATTATTTTAAAATATTTTATAATTTTATTTTTTAAACAATATATTTTATTATTTTCCTATCACATGGCTATATGTTCTGTGTATATTGGTGCCCTAATTTGATCATACTTTAATATAACTGGGCTTTAACTCACTCACCCTATATAATAAAAAATCTTAAAATAATTTGATAGACACATTTTTTTAATAAGATAATTGGATTATAGTTAGGTTGATTTGTGATATAATTAAATCTAAAAAGCTATATAAAAAATGTCATATATCAGTTATATAATTTAAAATAATAATAATTTTTTAAATAATTAAAATTATAAAAAGAGTTTGCATCTATGCATCTAATATATTAATACCAAACTTACATTTTTATAATATTTTATACATATCATATTTTTATTTTCCTTATAGTTAGTAAAAAAAAAGCAAATTTATTACAAAAGTTACTTGTATCCTACCATTATCCCAAACTAAATTGTAATCCGTTTATTTTATTTTCTCAAAGTCACATAATGATATCATACAATCCACATGAACACATACTTGTAGTCAAATGCAAAAGACAAGGGTAAATCTCCAATACTAACTAAACTTTGAGATGAATGCATCTATGAATAATCTCGAAACTCGTAAATTATTGTAAGACTTTTATGTTTAATGGCTAAATGCTAAAACTTATGCAAACTAAGAGCACGAGTACAGATTCATGACATGCTAACTGTTGTAAAGTATCATAAAAGTTCGATCGTTTGTCTCTATAAATTAGGATTTAAGCATGTAATAGTCAATGTAGTATAGAGAAAGTTCTAGTACTAGTTGATATACAGAGAGTAGTTATGTTTTCTGGTAACAAAAACCACAGTTTTTGGGTTGAAGTATAAAGTTCGATAAATATTAGAACTTAAATTTACCCGATGTAGTATCAGTAGTTAGAAACTTAGTTGCTTCTTCTGCAGGGATTGACAAATTTCTTCTCTAGTTTTGTAGGTTGTAGCTCACTTTGGTCTAAATCAATCCCAATTACAGGTCCAAGTTGCCTTAGAATCTTGCAGGCACGACACGTCCTGGACCTTGAGATTACCAAATGTTAAAAAAATCAACAATGCAGTCACAAACAATATGATGCTGATAGATGATAGAAAACAATGCATCTCGAAAATGAATCTATATAGCCACGATCGATGCTCTCATTAAATGCTTTGCATTGGAGCTCTCACGTTTTTTCCTTTTGAGGTGGTGAAGATGTCTGTTTTTTCCTTCTAATTTATTTGTGTCCTCAGACCCCGTAATTAAATCCCACAGAATCAAAACAAAATGGTTCTTAGTTATTAGACCCAACATATTAATTAACATGGTCGTCTTGCTTTCGTATCCTATTCCTAGAGTTGCTTAGGGTTCTGAAACTCTGTATCTAAAACAAATACAGATATTTATAGGGGCACTCGTTCTTATCCCTTGTGTGCTTGATTTGCAGATTTACCCATCAAAGGGCTTTGTCTTAAAGTGAGCTTGAATTCAAATACATGGCTTCACAAATAGATTAAGCCATCAAATAAAGCTTAAAATGGAAAGTTGCAGAAAAAATGTATTGCACACGTATACAGGCAAGTAAACTTACAATCATTAATTAGTGTTCTTTTTAACTTGTAAATGGAGCTTCTCATCGTATTTGACTGGTTTGTTATAGTTCAAAACCATGTTCGTAAGGGAGAAATTAGTCCTTGCATCTGGAGGGAAGAAGAGTGCCCAAATTACTCTTTAACAAAAAGATTCTGAGATTGTGTTGAAAATCCACAATGAGAAGGCTCTATACATAGATTATTAGAGAGACCAACATACAATGAAAAGAGTGCTGTTTTATTTTGGAAGACAGGAAAAGAAGCGTGGAATCATGTGAGGAACATTAAATGCTCTAATAGAACATAGGGTTCTACAACTCGTACAAGTCTCAATATTAATCTCTCTCGAACTCGGTTTCGCTTTAATAAATCCTATACAAAATGAGTCTCATGTCAGGGTCATTAATGTCCTGGTGGAGTATCCTGTGCTGTCTTTTGTTTTCATTTATCACCTCTCAATATATTCAAGTTCCAGCTTACACTAAGCTTTGCTTAACATCTATTAATGGCTGTTAAGTGTTAACTAATCCAGCTAATTAATAAAGAAACGTCATGTGAGGTTGAGTACCAAGCATGGCTCCATATGTATAAATCCTGTATAGGATCCTGACGAGAATGTATTATATGGATACAGGAATCACCAAAACGCCCTGTTATTGTTTACAACTGGTTTTAGTTTCTTGTTGGAACAATCACAGCTAATCCTAGGTTATAATGATACAAATTAACACCAACGTGAAACTCATCATGATTTTGGCGTTGTCATAATATAAGTCCACAAAGTGATTTGCAGTTTGAAATATAATACAAGTGTTGCAGAAGGTTTCGTTCTTTGCCTAGTGAAAAATCGCAAGTTTAGATATGATTTTTAGCTTCTCATTATGGATATTGACTATCAACTAAAGGCAACTCTTGGCCAACTGTCAAAACTCTAAAAGGAGACAAAACTCAGGATGAGAAAAATCTCGGCATGGACTGATCTGATTGTTTCCTCCCATTTATATAACAAGAAACACGAGTTTCGCTAAACTGCTTGAGAATGTAGGATGAGAAGAATAATTGTGCAATATGTAACAGGGTGAGAACACGCTACACGTCAACTTTTGACATGATTGAACTCTTAAAAGTCTAGTTCATCAACTGACTGCAAGTCGAAGCCGAATTTTCTTGTGAGTCTGTGTGCGCGTTCACGTGAATGCTTATATAATTAATTTATGGCTATGCTAGCAAACATTCACACGTAGAGTTTCTTTGGCCTTGGGCTAGCTAGGGTTTCAAATACAATAACGTACTAATTCTAGTGTTTGCAACCCTAATCCTAATAACTTCAACATACCTCGTTATACGCCCACACATATGCGGCTATGCGCACACTCACAGTTCCATTATCATTCTGCAGATTAAGAACAGTCAAAGAAGAAGGTGGAAGCCTTACATAGATAGAACACGGTTTGGCGGCCGGTCAACAGGAACCGTTGTTCTATGCCTTCAGTAGCGTTTTTGTCGTTTTCTGATAGGGATGTCCTTTATTGTTGACCAATTATGTTGTTCCTAGTTAACATGAAGTTGCAAGCTTTTCAGATAAATACAAGTTTGACAAACTTTCCTTCCTAGGCCAAACCCTGTCTGTCGTTGATAGGCTTTCTAATTGCTAGCTTGTTGCCTTCGATGAAGTTTGATTTTTAAAAAAAAGAAAAGAAAGGGGTTAACTTATATTAAGAAATAATCACTTTTCCTAGAACTCGATCGAGATTGCAATTTGGCGTAATTTTATAAAATTAAAATTTTAAGAGGTAAAAGTACTGAAGTTCTAAGCCATATTATGAAAGTAGAACACCGACTTGACCATTTGGAATTTAGAATGGGAAATGAGTAATACATTTAACATGTTATAGTGGACTTGGGTTTCGTCGACTGCCAAGAACACTTCTAATGATATAACAAGTGTGTGTGCTCGACGCACCTGTTGGCAAGTCCATTTTTAAATGATTATTATCCTTCAACAGTTTACACACTTGATCTATTGCAAACGTTCATGGCCATTATAAATAAGGGCATTCCCATCTCTTTCTCTCCCAGAGTTTTTATTCTCATCCTCTTTACTACCTTTCTTCCCTAACAAATTAACTTCCCCTCCACTCTGCAATACAAAAACCTAACATGGGTGGAAATTCACCATGCGCTTCCTGCAAGTTGCTTAGACGTCGATGCGCTAAGGACTGTATTTTTGCTCCATACTTCCCTTCCGATGATCCCCACAAGTTTGCCATTGTCCACAAGGTCTTTGGTGCTAGCAATGTCAGCAAAATGTTGCAGGTCTCTACTTGTCTATACATCCTTGGACGTCTATGCACTCGCAAACATATTTTTCATTCAGTTCCGTGTGTTTCAGTATTTGACATGCTCACTTTTGATGCTTAAACAGGAGCTCCCAGTTCATCAGAGAGCAGATGCAGTGAGCAGTTTAGTGTACGAAGCCAACGCAAGAGTCAGAGACCCGGTATATGGGTGTGTTGGAGCCATATCTTACCTGCAAAACCAGGTCTCTCAGCTGCAAATGCAACTAGCTGTGGCTCAGGCAGAAATACTGTGCATTCAGATGCAAAATGAACCAGTGACGGCAACCCCACAGATGGATCCAGATGACACGACGTTTCTTCTCCAAAACACCCTTCCTCAGTACCTTAATTTTGCCTCTCCTAGTAATGTAATCCAGGACTCTCTCAAGAGAGAGAGCATCTTCGGTGACATAATTTCTTAATTACAGAACTTTCATGCTAGTATATGATTAATCAATTATCACTTCGTTTACGTTTTTAATTAAGAGTTGTCGTTTTCAGGTGTTAGTTAATGATATAATCTTAGTTACTATTATTATTATTATTATGATAATTAAAAGAAAAAACATCTGAGACTGCGAGTCTTAAAAGTCTGGTAACTTGAAGAGGTCAACTCTAGCATGTGACTAACGAAGTAAAGTCGAAATTTCCCTTTCAAGTATTCCACTAAACTAAACAAATTAAGGAGGTGTCCGTGGCGTCCCCATCAATCTGAAAACTCTCGTAGCTAGGTAATTAGTTTACTCTGATCTTCAAAAGAGAAACAATATACACGTACATTAATTTGCTTCTTTGATGGATCATTGTTATGCTGCATCTGACCGAGTTCTTCATGAATCACCATCTCGACTCGAGTATGAGTACCAAAAGCAAAAACTTAGAATTACAAAGAGAGATCTGGTCAAAAATAATTGTAAACGAATTTTTTCTGTCCTCAAGGAAAGGCTTTTAGGTACGTACGTCTTAAGGTAATAGGTACAAGGTTATTTATAAAATTGTTTATGCCTTAACAATATCAAAGTTTTAACTTTCTTGGAAACCTAAAAAAGGTTCTTTATTGGTTAGCACTTGTGGAGTGCCTCTTCTTCATAACAAGGCATAAAGCTTGCAGTAAGGGAATGACACTAATTTATGTTATTGCTTTCAGTTAGTTTCAGAGTCGAAGCGCATTATTACAGTTTACCTGGTAATATCTTATAGAGTAGTAGAAGGGACAAGATTAAACGCCTACTGCTGTGTTAGTCTGGTCACAGATTCTTCTAGTTGGTTCACGTGCAAGGAAGTGCTCAGTTCATGGGAAGTATACAAAGGAAATTGCCCTTTTTCATTTAAAATTTCATGTTTAATATGTCTTCTAAAGCCATCTCGATACAATTATATGTCGAATCAGAGCAATATTAATTTTTAGAATTTAGACTATGAAGAATAAGACAAAAGGCAACAACTGACCGGAAAGATTCCTCGATAACTTTTGTTTATTGCGGGAAGCATTTTGCAAGTCAAAAATGAAACCCCACCCGTTAAATCGCAGCCCTTGTAGCAACTTCTAGCTGTAGCCTCTGATAATACCTATAGGTATTGTTTAATGTATGACAACAGTAAAGCGTTTCTAATTTGTCATTTGTTTGAATGCGTTTCAAAAGCTTCTACTTGGATTGTGTCAACCTGGTTTTCAGGTTTATAATCACTTGCGACTCGTCTTTTGGCTTCAAGTGTATGTAACTATCGTTTCTATATATATATATATATTTGTTACAATATTGCCTCCATAAATATCTGTTCCTTACATGCACCAAGAGAAAAACAACTATACGCACGATGATCCCCTGATATTTCGTTGCACCGAGAAAAACCAACTATACTGTGATTTGGAAAACGGGCCAAGACAATGATAACTGAAGGTACGATCAACAAACAAGAAGCTACAAACTTTACAACTTTAATTCCGGAAGTCTGGTCTTCTTGTTATTTATGCAAATCGCGAAGAAATATGCATCTTCATAATCTGCTATTTCTGGAGCAATTCTACCTTGCGAAGTTGTCATTGACAAGGACTGGTTTCTCATTGTATAGAGCAGCCAACGGTTGTGGGGTCTAAGATTTTTTGTCCTACTTAGCTCAAGTGCAATAAGCTGGCGATGCCTTCGCTTCACGTGACCAACATCTTTTCGTGTAGTTCTTTTGTCCTTTTTAAACCCAAAACTTGAAGTTGTAGACTGGAACAGATGAATGGTAGCATTTGAAGAAATCTAGGAACATCCAAACGATCATTATAGAGCTTCTCCAATGGGCTCACTTTTTTGTAGCTAGAAGATACCAAAAACATCGTCTCACTACTTTCCATCAGTGATGGTTATTGTTCGATAAAATGGCATAACCCTCTTACTCTTCTGGTCAAGTGTTGTGCTATTTTGGTTGTGGGTAAGTTTGAATATGTAAACATCCACTATCATGACATGATTCCTCAGTCAGGCGACTAATTAACTCCAATTACTTTTGCGTTTCTTATATTGCAGGAAAGTGCCCCACGATAAAAAGACAAAAAAACGGGTGAAATCAGAAAGAAAGAAAAGAACAATATAGAAGCATGATAACTGAAATATGGAATGATATCTGGTATCCAAACCCACTTCGGCTTTGTAAATATTATACCCTCGAGCCCTCAAAAGATATGAAGGGATTCTCCCACCAGCCTTTCATGTCTCCATAAAGGAGCAATATTCGAGGTTGATTGGTAACGGAGACATGCCTTTTGTCTTTTTTCATAAAACTTCCTATTTAGCTTATCTTGCCTTTCCTATTTTCAACACCATTTGACTGTGTCTTCCTCCCACCAGTTAAGTTGCATGTACTAAACCTTAAAGTGTCAAATCTTTTACCTGTATTTGCCCTGGAATGGGCATTTTCAATCATTGGTTCTCGGAAATTCCATCATAACCTAGCAATGAGAACATTCGACCACCTTTCTATCATCATCATCACCACTCAACTTCTGGCTTGCTCATTCTAATTGCAATAGAGTTATATCCAAATTTGACATCGTACCACTTTCCACATCTACCTCATAATTGAAATTGAGACATCAGGGACGCCCTCTTACGTGTACAAGCAAGGATGCCCGAGGTTGAAAATCCTCGTACTTCAAAGCCATTGTATAGGGGGGCTTGTTGCGAAGCATTTCACTTTTAACTGTCTTGTCTTTAGGTAAAATAGGGTTACGTAATCAGGATTTAGGTAATACCAAAAGGTGGTTATCACTAGTGAATTGCATGCGAATATGTGTTGCTATCACAGTGGTACCGGTTATGTATCTTGGCCAGGATTCAGAGTGTACGTCTGTAATCACATCATAAACTTAACCAGATCATGCTATCTAGACATCATGTTGTTGTGCTTAAATAGTAAGCAAAAGCAGGCATACAAGGTCATATCAGTAACTTAATACTAAAATAATCACCAGTACATCATCTGTTTAATGTTTGTTAATAAGTAGTGCAACTTGACATGTTAAGAATGTGTGGATCACAACTTAATCTCGTGATACCTTCTCATCATTACTCAAGACTAAACGAAACATGAGCACTGACATTGAAAAACAAGTTTACTGACCTTCAAGATCCACTTTAAGAAAAGGAGAATCACTCAACTTCTGGCGTGCTCCATCAATGCCACATACTTGAACAATGAATCTGATACTAGAAGTATCGGAAGGAACACGAAGATCAGAAATATAAAAAGCTTCAACATGTGCCAACCCAAGATACTTCAAATTGCAATGTAGTCTCCCACCTAGGTCTCCGTTTTTCTGTTTCGTTAGCTTTTCAAAATAGACATTGTACATGGAGAATCTACAGTCAATTCCCACTTTTAGTTTCCAAATAATTTTCACACTAATAGTCTTGAATCCCTGAGAAACATATCTGCATTCCAGGTGTTGACACTCAACAAGCCATGAATCTGAAGGAGGCAAATTTGAGTTCTTTACTGAACTTCTGATAGTAATATTACCAAGCAATGCAAAGAACTCAGAACTACTAGCCAATGTTTTTCGGTCTTCTGCTTCATTCTCTGACACCTTTTCACCCTCTTCAAGCTTTGGCCGATAACATACAGCATTGATATCGGTTAACATTTTTCCATCCATCAGGACAGCACCCTCATATATTACCCATCGTGGGGCATTTTCTAGCTTTCTAACTTGATGCGGCTCGATCACTTTATGGAATTTACTACAGAGTCGACTATGCCCCCTAGCAGCAATAAGTACTGATGTCCTCTCATTTACGGCTGAAGTAAACTCAAGAGACAGGCCCAAAAATGAATCTCCTTCTGACTTCACCTGCACATCACATAGTTTGCCACACATAAAGTTGATGAAAGTAGAAGATTCAATTATTATCTTTCATCTTTTTATCTTTTTTCACAATAATTGTGAGTAAATGATATTTTCTTCTCCCCTATTCACTTTCGTAAATTCACGATTTTTAACAAAAGGTAATCAAATACCAAACAGTGGTAAAAGCAGCATTCATTGAGGAGATGGAATGCAACAGGTAATTTGATCCTTTAAGAGAAATAGGGTGAGATCAATTGTACTGGGTACTGCCTTTTCGTTTATTTCAAGCCACAGAAGAGATGGCTTACAGAATATGTAATAAGTAGAGGCAGACCATCCAAAACAACCTCTCCCTGAAAGAGCTTTGTTATGAAGCAAGCATCTTCGTGAAGAGTTCCCTTAAAATTAATGTTTCCTCCTCCACAGTAAGATACTTCATTGCAGCTGCATTGATAAAAATAGCTCACATTAGGGCAGTACATAATGAGGCAGGAAGAAGCCTGCACCCAAACCCCCAAAAGATGGTGGCATCTTGGAACATGTACACTATGCTTGATTATCAGGAAGATAAAAAGAGAAAATGACTCATTAATGCATTAAACCTTAGGAAGCCATCCACCAAAAGTAAAATTTTTGAAATTTTACTATTAGGTTCATTGAACAGTAGAAGAGCAGCAAAAAAATGGTCTTAAAATTCAGCTGTGACAGTAAGTGGACACGTTCAAATCAGCCTTTTTGTCCTGTTAACATGTTTGTGCCACATTACATTCGCTAAACTATTGCAATTTGTTATGATAAAAGTTTGTGGGACATTGTATAATATGGAAACAATAAGGCAAGTATTGATCTAAAGGATGGCAAAAACAACCACAGGAACAAAAACTTACTCGATAAGGACTTGAATGGTATCTTTAGTTGGGCCATCAACAAACTGAAGGAAAGGCTGCCAAAAATTTTGAAATATTGGAAAATGCGCACAGTGCAGAATAAGTATGGGAAGAGGGAAGCTGTGGCCTGTTTGAAAATTGGCTTATAGCTAAAGCTACGTGACTAAAACAATTAAATTTACCAAGCCTAAATGCAATAAGATAATATATCAAAATGCTAAATATACTTGGTTTCTTTGTTTCTTCCTTGCCAATAGTTTAGTAGAGTTACAAAACTATTACTTGTTGACAGTTTCTGAAAATGCATGCTTGCATTTCCAACATAGGATTCAACGAAGGAAAAAGAATACACAATTGAGATCATAAGAAGATAAGAAACTAGTAGTATTATCGTGGCACTAGACCACCTTAAACAATTTTGGATACTACATGTCTGACAACTGGAAAATTTATCCAATGTACTGCGAATGACAGTGCAAGTTTCAAAAAGCTATCAGTTTGATAATAATCATATAATTATTAATGGGACTAAGAATAATTTTCACAGAACTCCAAATTTAAATTAGTAAAAGTTGGAAAAGGATCGTGTCAAATTATCATCTCATAGTAAAAGTATAATATTTTATTGTTAACCTGAAAGCCTTGGCAAGATAAGTTGTTCCAAGGGGCATTCTTTACAAGTCTTCCCTCAACTGAAATATGATATCCAAAACCCTAACAATGTGAAAAATTGTCAGCGTAGAAAAAGTCTTAACACAGCATATGGTAGCTATCCAGGACCCCACAATTATTGGTTGCAATGTCAGGGTTCAGGATACCAACCAAAAAAAAAAAAGGGGGTGAGAGAAGAGATAATTAAGCAACTTCCACACAACATTCGTGGACAAAGTATGCTGAATCTTGGTGAGTATCAGGCAATTTTTTTCATAGGCTCGTTTGAATTTCTCAAATTCCCAGATCACAACCAACTCCACCAACAGAATAACATATAGTAACATGTATTTTCTATTTGGATGTTTATATATTAGCAATGTTTGCTGTTTTAATTTGTCTCTCCTTCTGAGATGGATGCTCACTATTGATCTCTCTTCCCTGAAGCTTGACTCTGGTTTCACGTCTTTCAAACTTCATCATGTGGCAGGGTCGAATAATGAAAAAGGGGTGAAAATGGCCATACAAGGAACGAATAGTCACTACCTGATCAAAATTTGAGTGGAAGGGAAGTTCTTTAGGATAGCTGTTTACTCTTCCCCATGATTTTTCCACGAGTTTCCACCAACTGGAAAAGAAAGTACTGGATGGTGAATCTCACAAAATAATAGCCTGGAATAGGTTGTAGGTTACTGAAATTTTATCTTCTAAGCTCTATACAACTAAAATTCACATCCATGGAAACCAACCAAAATAAGAAATCAAAATCACTGTAGAATCAATCAATGGACTTGTGCAAGCCAATGAAGGTTTTCGGATTGTGCAGAAGAGCAATGAAATTGAAGTCCAGAAATGAGAAAGGAAAATCAATCTACTTCCAAAGATGTTACAGGAAGAGAACTGAATTACTGATTTTGAGCAGTTCGAAAATCAGGCAGTTGCTCGGTCTCATAAACCCATGCTGGGGCAAATATAGCCGCAGACACATTGTCCTCCTTTATCACATCGAGTGCTATATTTGTCTGGCATTCCAAAAATTAATGCAGTTTGTCAAGAAAAAGGTAGCATGGCACTATTCAATCGCATTTAAATATGCATCATAAGACCAAGGAATTTGTACTGTTTTAACTTCAGAATTCTTTCATTCAATCAATATGATAATTAACAACCTGTTAAACAAGAAGTAATACTTCATGAAAAGAAACATATTCTACCCAAACATTAATAACTTCATCATTTTAAAGACAAAACATTTAACACCACAAGCACAGTATAGGATATAAATTATCTTCGAATCTAAAATTAGTTAGTCTACCTTTATAAGCATTTTCAGACAATATTACTAAAGCCTTTTTTTTTTTTTCAAAATAAATCATGTGCTTTGATTAGTAGTAATACCCAAATGCTTAATTATCTCTATTGTAAAAGACAGACTGGACACTAGGTCATCCATATTACATATGCAACATGATTGAAGTAACACTTACATTCCATTTTCCACCACCATAAGTGTTCCTGCCATGTACGTCTATTCCCATATAGACATCAAACTTCCTAATACCAGCTTCAGCGGCCGAAAGTTGTGGATAATGTTTCTGCATATATAAAATTTAAGCCCAGAAAGGAACATCAAACTGAATGAGAAATGGAAGAAACTAGAGAAGCCAATACCTTCCACGTTTAGTTCACAAAAATCCCATCACACAAATTAAAGAAAGATTTATTCTTCTCATTCAGTTGATCTTGCCATTCGAGATCTCCATAGATTGTCACACTGTCATACCTGCATAACCAAATCATCCAAATATCAATTGGATAAAGTGTTATTGGTATCAATTATCCCTCTCCATACAACAAAAGATCCAAGCGCATGATTAACGCATACGGGGTCAAATGGGTGAAAGCCTTTGATATTATGGGTTTGGTCCAAACTCGAATTAATCATTTAGAGTAGATTGTCACTGGGATGCAAACGGCTTACCATATAACTAAAGATCCAGGTAAAGAGGAATGCATAGTCTGGGTCAGATGGCTAACAAACTCTTTCAGATTAGGAATTTGATCCACGCTTAATTTGATCTCCATATTAATCTGCAAATGCCCAATCCTCAACCATCATCAGCACATTTTAACAGTCTATGAACTGATGCATTTAAACTGCAATTCTTCTAGTAACAACCCTGTCAGGCTTGGAACAAGAGTTGGTTAAGTCAAAAAAATTTCAACCGTAATATGCCTATTGCCACCCCTTCCTTGGGGTGATTTGATCGCTGTAAGCCTAACTTCAAATTGACAAGTGCGAAATCACTTGAACTTGTAACTATATTAAGAATGAGTATGAACGTATGAATTGAACGCCTTCGTTGTAGACATGGCCATGAGCTAGAAATGACGCTGAGATAATAGATGCACTAAAATATTCGACAATTAGAACGCCAGAAAAATTAAGTCTTGAAACAGCAGTCACCAGCCATCCATCGAAGCCTAAAGCAACAGCTAGTTCTGCCAACCGCTCAGCGTACATATGAGCAGACTCCCTTGTCTTAAGCAATTCATTGCAAATAAGTCGCCCTTCGTCCCACTCTGTGATGAAAGTTCCCAACACCTTAGATGCCATTTACAGCAGCATCAGATTCATTAATTCCTTGTTCATGGAGCTTGATAAAATTATGAAATATCATCAAACAAAGGAAAAAAAAATCTGAAAAACAGGCAAAGGAACCAGAAGTACCTTGGTACCATGCCTATGAGCAGTATTTGTCCAGCAAGGAGGAGGTAAAGAAACCAAAGAGTGGGAAAAATAAACAAAAATATCAATCAAATACCAATGCCAAATAGAGTAAGCATCAGGATTAGTGCCCCCTTGAACCCATTTATCATCCAAGTAACCTCCCTTCATGTCATGGCAAACAAGCAGTCGGGGCCTGTTGGGCAACGAAAGAGGGCCTTGAAGGGGAACAGATGCTTTGTTAAATGGATAGTGAAAGGAGTTGAAATAAACGCGAGATTCAAGTTCTTCCAGGGTTTTGATCGGATAAGAGACCGGAACGGAGGGCTGAGTTGGATCAAATTGAGAAGATTCTTCTTCTTGTGGTTGCTGATCGGAATCGCTAGAGTGGGACATGGTTAGAAACGTAAACAAGGATTGGATAACATTGTGGACTAGCTTGAAAAGATTGTAGAGAGACCCAAGTGTGTGGCGGTTTAGGTATGAGCGCATCAGGCCTATAATTGGTTTTTGAGTTTTTCCCTTGTGGTTTCGGTCCTGAGTGAGGAAGACTTGGAGGCTAGTACCGTATCCTTCTTGGCGATAGTAGTATAAGGACTTGTTTGGTGAAGAGGTAACCCGCTTTTTTTTAGCTGGTAACTCCTTTTAACTGATTAACTTTGAAAAAAAACTCATAAGTTTGTATAGTAAATAGCTGGTTGGATTAGCTTAAAAAAAAATTCATAAGTTTTTTTTGGTAAATAGCTGGTTGGATTAGCTGATTCAACTCAACTAGCTATTTTTCAACCAGCTCCTTTATAGGAACGTTTTACCCCATCAGCTTATATTTTTTTGGCTTTTTCTCCATTTTGCCCTCGCTATGCTTAATTCTCTTGCGTCTTCGGACTCTCGTTTTCTCTCACTGACTCACCCTCATGCGATCTTATCGACTTGCTTCATTCGTTCACTCCCACACATCAACAAAGTATAGTAGACCAAATGGAGGGAAGGTTTGAAGAGCTTCCAGGTTCTTTTTTTCTTTTCTTTTCTTTGTTTTTTTCTCTCTGTTTGGTTCTTTAGAAAGTACCGAAGAAGAAAGAAGGAAAAATCCATCTATTTGTATACTGATTTTCATTTTTGCGATGAATTCGTTACAAGAGTTTTTGTTTTAGGTTTTGTTGACAAGAAAGTTACTTTTAATAATGTTTTAACACTACTCTTAACAAAAAAAAAGGAGTTTTGTGAGTTATGATTTCCAATGATATTTGATTTGGTTCAAGCGAGTACTTTTCTCTTACTTTATATTTGTGTTGTTAAGTAGTTAGCAATTAATCTTTTGGGTGTAGAAAATGGAAAGGGGGAGATTGGAGAAACTGAAGCAGAAGGCGGATAAAGAAAAGGTTGAGAAAGAGAAAGAAAGCTCTGAGAAGGTAAATAACTAAATATCACAAGACTTGTATTTCTGGGATTTATGTGGTTTAAATCTATCCTAGCTTATCTTCTCCTTTTTGTTTTGTGAATCAACCTATAAAACCTTCAATTTTTTTTATTTGACTATATGTTATCCATTAGCGCATCATTCGCTGGAATATTTTGAATTACTTGTAGTTTGGGGGAGGAGGAAGTTTTGTAACTAATAACCTGGTCAACTTGTATTGCTGAGAACATGGGCTTTCCTAATGCAACTAATGCTCATTTAGTATCAAATGGTTACTAGGCATTACATACTTGATTGAAACACGTCGATCCTGTTTGCATTGGAAATTCAATTTCCATTCTAAGTTGGTTGTTTTCTTTCCCGCAGAAACTTGAGGGGCCCCATCATGCCTGAACTTGTGATCACCGCAAGATAATGACAACATTGCTGGGGAAATAATTGTCAGAAATAAATGTGGACTTTTAACTTGTGGCTTTTGTATAGAGTTGTTATCTAGTCGATGCCTCTTTAGCTGTTATGAAGATAATCAAGTTCTTGTATGCAGTCCTTTTATGCAATGTGGGGATTATACTGATCTCAAAAACAGTCTGTACGTGATTTTTGGCATCTTGAATATATTTGGGTTGCTTGTATTCTGTTTATGATATGCTTGAAAATCAAATATCTCATACTAATGACAAAGCAGCAGTGAGAAGCTTCTTCACGGCTAATTTTTGTGTCTCAGGGCTGTGTGTTTTATCATTTGTGGCTTGCATTTAATATACTCAAGAGTGATGGCAATTTGTTTCAATTTGTGAAAGGATCTCTTGTAGTTTGAATTTATTGCCTTAATAACCCTGTGTTATTCATAAGTTGCTAAAAAAACCCTGACATATAAATATTAGCAAAGAAAACCCTGAGTTGAAATTTTATTAACTCACAGCCCCTTAATAACACACGGCTAAGGTTTTTTTTGCAGCAAAATTGAAAACATAAGGTTAATAGAGTAACATTTTATATCTCAGGGTTTAATTAGCTACTTTCGTATAACACAGGGGTCGCTACAACAATTTTGTCAATTCCAAACCAACTCCGTGATCGGCACCTGATAATTGAAGGCATCTACTTGTCTATGTTCTGTAGTTTAAACAATGTAAAACAGGTGATTTCTAAGAAGCATTTTCATAATTATATTATGGAATCTTGCATTTGAATAGTTTCAATAGTCTTATTTTTATAGGATATTCTAAATTTTGCGTAATTTTATAATGCTAATCAAAACTATTAAACTAAGTAAAACATTAAAATTTTTATTTATTACAAAATTAACTCGCTATTAATCATATAATTTACAACACTAATGTGTTTTATCACACAAGTAGAATTATTTGACAAGTAAGCACCTACATGACATATTAATATATTATACATATTAGTAATTAAATTAAGATAAAAGAAAAAGAAATAGAAATAGAGGAACTATAATTTTTCCACTCCTTAAGTTTCTCGATTCCATATAAAATTCTTGTGAATGTACTTTTCAAAAAGCACCATAACCATGTCCCTCACATGATTTACTTGCAAAGTTCCCCCTTTTACATGCTTATCAAAGTGGGAGGTTGAGGCTTAGCATATGAAGTTATTTTGAATGTCCTTTTCATTTCCATTTTTTTTTGATCTACTATATTTACTTTTTTTTTTCCATATCAACTTAATCAATTTAAGGTGTAGTGAAATAAAAATAGAAAGAAATAGACGTGAGAATCTGAGAGAGCAACATCTTTTTTTTTGTACAACTTTAACAAAAAGAGTACTAATCTTGTTATAAGACAAATCCCGGAGAAGAGCAATAGCCAGAACCTTTTTAGGAATAGCTCTCAAATAACTCCTAAAATTCATTTCATCATTCCTTTTTGGTTGTCTTTTCCCCTTTGAGTAGAGTTGACAAATTTAGTCCAACCCATCTGGTCTAACCTAAAGTCATCAAACTAGACTCAAGTTGGCTAGGCTTCGAGTTAAGCTTGAACTTGGGGATCAGTTTGAAGTTAAAGCTTGAATATCTAGATTAAAAGGATGCCATTTTATTTTAGCTTCCTAAAATGATATCATTTTGAAATTGAAGTTTAAGAAAGAAAATCCCAAAGATGATTTCATTTTGGGAAGTAAATCCAAAACAATGTTGGTTTGAAAAGTAAAAATAACACCATTTGGAGATCTGAGTCGATTAATACTTAATATTGGGCCATATGACTCGAGCCTATTGAGACTTTAGATCGGGCTTAGGCTGCACCTTAGATGGTCAACCAAACCATGGTTGACCAAGGTACAAGTCCGGCCTAGTCAATCCATTGGCAAACTTTCCTTTACGCACTACTTGGTGCCACTATCTCACACCAACCGTAATACTAGAACGTGATGAATCTGGTGCATCTACTATTGACTCTAGTTAGTTGGAGAGCTTTCAGGTGCCTACATTACAAGCAACCCCTCTTTCACTAACTCAAGCTCTATAGAGTGGTCTTCAAGATGGAGTTGAATGGATTTAAGGATGGATTCAAAGCTTGAATTTTAAGATGCCAAAGTAAAACCATCAGAGTGAGAGAAAATTCATGAGATAAGCACATATGAAGTTGAACTCACTCTTGAGAATGGACAGATTTGTTGTTAAGATCATATTTAGGCATGTAAGAAGTATAGAAGACAACTACTTAAGGTTCCCTACCAATTTCCATCTTTATTGGTTTGAGGACTAAACTGGGGAAACTAGTGTTCCCTTGTTCCTCTTTCGTTTTATTTATTTCTAACATGATTGTTAATGTATATTATTATATGCCACACAAGTGCTAACTTATCAAAGAATTCTCCTTACATAGTAGGCCATGTCAACACTTTTAACTACATAGTTAACGACGAGCTAGTTTAGCAACCAGTTAAAAGTTTAAATATTTTATTGCTATTTTTGGTAGTTATACCTAGGCTTATAAAATCAGGTAAAGTTTAGGATTTTAGATATAATATACCCATCTTCATATATAGTTTGAAATGTCCTTTCTAATTTATGCAGTATTTGTTAATCACAAAATATGTAAATTGCCTCCTAACATTTTATAAAAGGTCTTAGTTATCCCCTATTGTTATCTTTAGTACCACTTTACACCTTAAAATTTATAAAATGGTACTATTTTGTACCTTAAACTCTAACTCTTTTAGGTTTCTATTAGTTGTCCATTATTAGACTCTCAAAACAATTAATGTGGCATACCAACTAAAAAAATTAAACTATATAGATGTTAAAGTAAATTTTCAATTTACATTTTATTTAAAATACTTTTTATTTATAATTATTTAAATATAAACAAAATTTTAATTAATTAAAATTCAATTTAACCCTAAAACATAATCCATCCTTTTAATAGGGAGCTTGTGTTTCGTGTGCTGCAAAGGATGATGGGCTAGTGGACCTACCAGCGACGAAAAGGTGAAAGCAGAATGAGTTATGATAGTTGTGATAATAAGATTTGAGGTTTATCAAGATTGAGGATTTCTAATGAATTTAATTAAGATTGAGTATTAAATGAGTCTGTTGTTAGTATCGAGTACTCATCTTCATGAGTTTCCATCCTTAAGAGCCCGTTTGGTTGAGCTTTTATCAGTAGAGCTTTTGT
>JANIHZ010000210.1:22233472-22244384 GCA_027478365.1 Erythroxylum rufum | reverse complement strand
ACATATTTAAAAATTATTATACTTCTATTAAAAATAATTATATGTAAATTAATACATCAATTAATAACTTTTATTTTAATGCATTCAACCCTAATACACGACCTATTGGATATGATTAAACATACTTAGACTAATGGGAAGGGTTAAAAATCAATTTTGCAGGGACACGGTAAATTGGTTTTCCTTATAATTTTTTTAAAATTATGTTCTCATAAGTCATTTTACATATAAACGGCTAATACTAAACAGCTAATTTTACCGAACATCTCTAACAAACAACTAATGCAATCTACTGGTCAAATCAACTTATAGAATCAGCTATCAGCTAACAGCTGATGCAATCAGTAGATTGCCAAACAAGGCCATCATCTACATAAACAAAGACAAAGAATGTGTCACCAAAGGTGGTATGAATAAATATGAAAGTGTCATATTTGGATGTGACAGAACCAAGATCAAGAAGTTTCTTACTTAACCTATAAAACCAGGTTTGAGGAGCTTGTTTCAAGCTATATAAAGCTTTATAGAGATGATAGACATGATGAGGATAGTGGGGATCTATGAACCTAGGAGGTTACAACATAAAAATTATTCTTGGAAATGACTATGAAGAAAGGCATTGTTGATATCAAGTTGACGAATAGGCCAATTTTGATATAAAGTAAGAATGAGAACAATGCGAATGGTGGTAGGTTTAACAACAGGACTAAAGGTATTAGTGTGGTCAAATTCAGAAGTATAATGATAACCTGTAGCTACTAGTCGAGCCTTATAATGCTAAATGGAGCCATAAGGATTTTGCTTGATACGAAAGACCCATTTACAACTAACAATATTAGCATTTGGTGGAGGAGGAATTAGATTCCAAGTATGATTATGATGGAGAGCAGTGAATTTATCAAATATGGTTTGATGCTAGTGTGGAAATATGTTGGCATGAGTGAAATGTATGGGATCAGAATTAGTAACAAGTGTGGAATAGATGACATAATCATCAAAAGAGCGAGAAACAAAGGTGTGATCACGTTTGCAAGTGACTATAGGATGAGAGGACGATGGTGGACAATTAATAGGTAAGGGTGGAGAAGTAGGGTGAGGTGTGCTAAAAGGTAAAGTTAAGGAGAGAATAGAGGAGGAGAAGGGGAAAGAGAAGAATGAGAAGAAAGGGTGGAATAGTAGAAAACATGTTCAATAAAACACACATGTTAAGAGATACAAAGTTTAGAGGTGTGAGGATCAAAACAATGGTAGTATTTATATTTTTGAGAAAAACACAGGGAGTAGATTTAGGTGTGAGTTTATTAGTATAGGTAAAGCCTAAAAAGAGAAAACAAGTGTAAGTAAAGACTCGAAGGTGAGAGAGATTTGGTTTGGAGTGAAAAAGTGTTTCATAAGGAGATTGATGATTAAGAACATATGTAGGTAAAAGTTTGATAAGATAAACAACAGTGTAAAAAGCTTTAACCCAAAAGGATTTAGGTAAAGCGGCATGCAAAAGAAGAGTAAGGCCTATTTCAGTGATATGTAGAATTTTACGTTCGGATGCCATTGAGCCATGGGTAGTAAGATATTGAGCAAAGACACCATTGATGAGTTCAAGAGCTCCATCGCATTGAAAAATTTTATAGTGGTGGAGAAAAGGTTTTCAGTGGTTGTTTTAAAAGTTAGAAAACAGAAAAGAGCATGTAACTTTTAAATCAAAAGAAAAAATCCAGGTGAAACGACTAAAATCATTAGTGAAGATAATAAAGTATCGATACCCAGATAAGGAAAGAGTCAACGAAGGTCCCTAAATATCACAATAAATGAGTTGTAAAGGTTTTGTAGAGAGACAAGAGGATAATAGAAATGAAAGACGAACATTTTTTCCTTTAAGACAAAAAGTACAAGAATTAATGAAATTGGATTTAACTAGTAAAATGGAAGATAAACTAGATAACTTAAAGCGACATAGATGACTATGTACTTGATGCCATAGGTCCAAGGGAGTAGTGGTGGCAGTGAGAAGAGACATAATTGTGAAATTGGGATGGTATCTTCAAGGGATAAAGGTTATTGTATATGGAACTCGTAAGGAGCAATATCTTGGTTTGAAGGTCATTCACAATCTAACTAAAATGATTATATTCAATAAGACATGAGTTATTAGAAACAAATTTGGCAACAGATAACAAATTTTTGGTAAGATTAGGAACAATCAAATATCACAAAGATGAGGAGGATGTGAAGAATTAGATTTAGTGAATGAACTAGTAGAGGAAATGGGAAGAGTTTGTTCATTTTCCAATGCTACTTGATTGGACCCCTCATACGGGAATATGAATTCTATAATGTGAGAACTGAGAGTCATGTAGGTAGTGGTCAAAAAATTACTGGAATTGAGGTGAGTAGTGACTAGTTTAGATTGAATATTCATGATAGTAAATGCTGCAGAAAATTATTATTATTATTAATATATCAAGAATTATAAAAATGATTATGAGACTCAGAATATAAAAAACGATAGTGGGCAACAATATGGATCCATTTCCAATAGATTTGACATTGCGTGGGTGGTTTAATGTACCTAGGAAATGAATCATTATTGGATGCTTAGGTTAGATGTTGAAATTGGGCCTAACGGTGCTGTGAATGAAGTGAGCCAGAAGCCTAATGCAGTGGACGAGTAAGATAGATGGTCCAAGGGTTTTACGAAGGCCCAAAAGAAGAAGTAAGTTGGCAAATGGGATACCCAGTAGAAATAAGGTTAACCCAAGAAGCAGAGGGAGAGTGGTAGTGCCTCCCTCTGCGATCTTTTTCGTTGCCTCTACCGCACATGCCATGGGAGTGATGATCATTAGTGTGAGAGACAAAAAAAGCAATGTCTAATGGTGAAGGTGAGTGAAAGGAGAGTAGATTCTATTTATGACCTAGAAGTTTAGCGCAAAGCTCGAGAAAATTCAAGGGAGTATCATGATGTTCAGTTGTGGTGATGAAGGATTAGGGATGACAATATGTTAGGCTAAGCCTAGGCCTGCCTGGGCTCGACTAGAGAGGCCTAAGCTCTAGTCGATAGGTAGCCTAATTTATTTTTTTAACAAAATTTCAAAAAATAACGTCATTTTTTGACAAAATGAGCCAGTTTGGGCCTATCCTGGGCCCAATTTACATGCCTATTGAAGGATTCATAATCAGCTGGTAGCCTATCCAAAGTGAAGAGAACTAGGTCTTTAACAAAGACTATATCACCAATAGCTGCCAAGTCATTTGCAGTTATGGAGATAAGAGAGAGAAAATAGTGACGGTGTCGAAACTTTTCTTCTGCATGTGGAGTCGAGAATGGAGAAGAGAGCATTGGGAAGCTAATTGTTGAATAAAATGATCTATTAGTCCAAGCCAGAGTGCACGAATAGTGTGATAGCTAAGAATTATTCAGGAGATTGATAGAGAGAGCGATGCTGTGAGGAAGCAATAGACAAGTTGAACGTATTTGTGCCATTTGTAAAATTCTTAAGATGGAGATTTTGAGTTGGAGGCTGCCGCTGATGGGGAGATAGTGCCATCCATATTGTCAATGGGGTCAAAGGTAATCAAAATAACTTAAAATTGATTTTTCCAAACAAGATAATTGGTGAAATCCAATGGTGTGTGAAGAGTGATGTTGGTGTATTGGTATCTTCCATTTGATTATGGCATTGCATTTTTTGTGAATGTTGATTGTGGTATTGAATTTGTGTTGAATGACTTCTAGAATAATTATGCCTAATTGTTGAATGTCTTCTGGAGTGTGGATGTCGGTGTTGTGAGTGTTTGGTGTGATGATTATATCGTATTGGTGTTGATAATGCTCTCTAAGTGTTGAATGTCTTTTGGAGTGGTTTGATGATTCTATCGTATTGGTTTTAACCCATTGGATTTAGGATGTTGGTTGGCTTCTGAAATGTGGATGTTGATGTTATATGAAAAAAATTATGTGTTTAATGTGAGCTATGATATAATAAAGTAAATAATTGTGTTATATTTCTAATAATATTTACAGAGGTCATAGAGCCTTTACATACACAATGTAGATACATGGATAAGAGATAATATGAATAGAAAGGATTTAAAATGGATTACAGATAAAAGTTATCTACATACTACAAATAAGAGCTATCTCCAATAATTGATGTTATCAATAATTAAAAAAAATAAGATAGTTGAAATCTCATGTTATCAATGTGTTTTTAGTATAATAAGGATGTTGCATTTCAAGTTTTAACTTATTGGAATTTCCTATTTTATTTCGGACAATAGGCAATCAGAATTCTAAAGAAAGCCTATGTTAGATTATAACATTAAGCATTCTTTGCCTGATATTGTACTTCCTCGAGAAAATTGGGATCAAATTTTGATTAATGATCACCTATCTTCTTTTTTTGTTGATTTCTCTATTGTATGTTTTGTCAAGTGACTTTTAATACTAATATTGTCTGGTTTAAGATTGGCTCCATCAGGCCAAAATTTATTTGTTTATTTTAAAAGTATTTTTATGGTTAAAGAGCCATTTTGTTTATATGGCTAGAAGGCTCCGCTGTAATTTGGTTATGGCTCTTTATGTCATTCTTGTTATGTTTATAGCTGCCTAGCAATTTCTATGTTATCTTATCTCTAGTTGGAATTCTGTATCTTGCAGACTGAAATGTAGCAACATATTTTTTAAGAATGAGTAGAAGCGGGATGTTCTGTAGAATCTGATGCATTGCTATTACTTTAATTTTATCTACCTACTTGTAAATGATATATTCGTGTTATAAAGTTGGCTGACCTGAACTTTTCATATTTTGATATTTGGATCAGCTATGCAAAGGGACGGTTTTTAATCACAACCCTTACAGATGTCTTGATTGCATGGTATATGATTATTTCGTAAGTCTTTATTGTTACCATGTATAAGACTAGAAGTTTCCTCATCAAAAAATCTGAGTTGTAGTGCACATGTTGACTCTGGACTCTTCTGTCATGTATAAATTTTACTGTCTGTTAGTATTTAATTATTTTTTTTATAACATATGAGATCCTCTTTGGTTAGAATTGTAGGGAAACTTTATTCAAGTTAGACGTGGCATTTTCGCATATCCTATAAGTTACAAGAATTTTTTGTAGGACAACTAGCACATTATCTTCTTATTATAGTAGTGAATAAATATGACGTCACGATAGGAATGGTAAATTTTTTGATAAAGACTATCGCATACAATCAGGAATGGTAAATTTTTTTATAAAGACTATCACATACAATTTTCCATGTTTAGATGCCTCAACCACTCCTTAGGAGTGATGATTCCTCTTTGCTAACTATTGGAGTATGACATAATTCTCTCGTTGCTCTCTAGTTAATGTAGTACTAAGTTGTTAAAAGTATGGGTAATTTTTTCATATGTTGTAAAAAAAATTATGTCTGTTCATTGCAGCCTTGTTTTTATCTAACATCCAGTAGCACAATACAAAATGTAACTGACACAATATGTCTTTTTATATGTAACAGAATTTTTGTTGTGTAGATGATTGTGTAGTTGGCATAATAATGTGTTGGACATTGTTATCCTTCCCACTTTTGTGTATATACATCCTATGAGACTCGCTTATGTAAGTGAGTGAAGATTTCTCAGCCTTCGTGAGTGACCAGAGAAAGTTATGCGAGAGTTTCTAAACACCTTGTAACCCTAAACATAGTGAAATTGATTCTTTGATTTATGAGTTTTTTCTTCCATCAATTAGGCTTACTATGTAATTTCTGTGTTTCCATAAATTTCTTGTTTTCTTATTTGTGGCTCCCTTTAATTGTGTTTTTACATTTATTCTCTACCAAAGTTGGTCCAACAAATTGGTATCAGAGTCTCGTTAATCTTAATCAAGGAGTAGTTCACTATCTTAACTGTCATTAAGTTTGAAATTGAGAAATTTAAAGGAAAGATTAGTTTTACAATTTGGTGTGCCCAGATGAAGGTTGTTCTTACACAATATAGGTTGAAGAAAGCCTTTAACGAAAAATCTAAGAAGCTTGACACTATAAGCGACGAACAATGGGAGGACCTCAATGAGAAAGCCCTTTCGGCGATTTAGTTATGCCTTTCTAGAGAAGTTTTACGCGAGGTGATTAATGAAACTACGACAGCTAGGTTGTGGTTAAAATTGGAATCACTTTATATGACGAAGAGCCTCGTCAATAAGCTTCTTTTTAAGGAACGTTTATTCACCATCCGAATGCAAGAAGGCATCTCTGTCCAATCTCACCTAGATGAGTTCAATTCTATCTTGATTGATCATGAAAATCTTGATGTGAATATTGATGATGATAAAATTGTTTTGCTTGTTTGCTCACTTCCCCCCTCATATAGGCATTTTAAAGAAATCATGTTATATGGCAATCGTGATACCTTGTGCTTTGAGGATGTTAAAACAAACTTATTATCTAAGGAAAAATTTGACACTGAAATCTCATCAGTACCTTAAGGTGAAGGTTTGATTACTATAGGAAGGACCCATGAAAGGGAAAACAACAGTATTAATAAGAAGAAAGACAAGTCAAAATCTAGAGGCAAAAATTTAAGTAAAACTTGTCGTTATTATAAGAAGTAAAGGAATGAGATTTCTGAGTGCTATAAGTTGAAAAATAAAAATGAGAGAAAAAAGAAGGCCAAAGGCAAGCAATAAGAAAAGTCTTTCGGGGCTAGCATTGTTAACATAAATTTTGAGGGTGATGTTCTTTTAGCAACTGACATTAGAAAAGGTTGAAGAATGAGTGGATAATGGACTGTATGTTTCATATGAGTCCTCATAAGGACTGGTTTTCAACCTATGAGACTTATGATGGTGGTTTTGTTTTCATGGGTAATAATTCTCAGTGTAGGGTTATCGACAAAAGGACAATCAAGATTAACACACATGATGGTGTCATTCATACCTTGACCAAAGTCAGACACGTTCTCAATTTAAAAAGAAATCTCATCTTGCTTAGTATACTAGAATCTCTTGGTTATAAGTTCGTCGCTCAAAGTGGAGTTTAAAGGTGATTCAAGGAGCTCTTATTGTTGGGACCCGACTTCGGAAGCCGGACCCCAACCGAAAAACGAAAACAAAATCGGAACCCGAACGACTAAATGTGGAAACGAAAACAAACAAAGTGGTCCGAAACGGAAAAAAAAGGTGAAATCGAAGGAACGGATTACAATTTCAAAGGATCGACAACACGTCGATTTCTGAAGACGAAACACATGATCGAATTGAATCGAAAGGCATAAACGAAAGAACGGAATCGAAGCAAACAAATCAAAAACAAACCGAAGGCTCAGAATCGAAAGCAAAATCAAAAACGAAACGAACCGAAACAATTTTCCGAGATCTAATACAATGTATCATAAACGAAGGAACAACTGAATCAAATTCCGACATCCGAAGTGTACACTTTAGAAAACTATCAGGTCGCGTTGGAAACCCTAGACTAAACCTATCCGAATCAATGTTTTTTTTTCTTTTTCTTTTTCATTTCTCTTCATTCTTATTCTTATTCTCATACAAAGCATTTCAATTTCTCATATGTAAGCTCATCCTCATGCAAAACTCAATTCATAATAACCTTCTTATACAATCATACTTATCCCATAAGTCATCTATTAATCAAAAACTTATGCTAATTCTTTCTTCGATCTATATTTACCAAAATTTTGACAGCATAACGGCTGCAATTCATAAAACCCAAAAATCTGCAAATCAATTCAAACACACTTCTAAATTCACCTCCACCCATAACTAACATCATCGGACCTCCTGTCCGGAATCCCAAAACACAATCAAACTCAATTATATACCTGAAACACTTCATTAATCTCAATCACAAATCAGTATCCTCGGACCTCCCGTCTGGAACTCATATAATAATCACATTCATATCTTAATCACATTCACATTCATATACTAACCATAATTTACTTACATAATCCAATTCCATAATCATACTCAAATTTTGTAACTCAATTCAATACACAAAACCATTATTCATACACATTATAAATTAATGCTTACAAAAGATCTTAATGGCATTCCAAGCCATATACAACATCAATATTAAAACCCGAATACATAACGGATACAAAATCCCCTAAATTCTCTATGACGATCTAACATAAAACAAATACGATGGGTACACCACTCGGTGAGCGAACTGAAGACTGAAGGTAACAAGCAGGATGTTGAGTCTCCATCACCATTGGCGTCACTTTTACAGAGACCATCTTGGTGTAAGAAGGGTGATGCCTGAAAAGACGAGTGGACATTAGAGTATGACGGTGAAGCGATAAAGTTCCGCTCTTCCGAAGTCATGAAGCATCGTGCTGAAAAGGAGCTGTATTCACAGGAAGTTATTCCAGGTTTATCACAAATTTTGAGAATGCTTCCTTTTGGACTCAAGCATCCATTCGATAATGGATGATGTACATATGCCAAGGGTCTAGCTTATGACCTTTGATAAGCGCTTAATGGGAGGCATCCCATTTGTATCCTTTTCCTTGATGTGTTTTGTTAGCAATTTTCTTTTATCTTCATTTTTTTATTTAATATAATTCTGTTAGGAATTTAAATTCCCATTTTTATTTCTGTTATTTTAATTTTCATCTTTTCTTAAAAAAAACAAAAGTAAAAAAAATAAAAAAATTTTAGTTACCGCCCATCCTCCCTCTTCTCCCTCTTTATTTTCCCTCTTTCTTTATTTTCCCTAAATTCTTTCTCTCATCTTCAATCTCTAATTACCGATACTTCACCCACATTCATCTTAACTCTTCAATTTCACCTAACCACTAAAACTCCACGCAACTCCCCTCTTCCATTACCTACTCACCCAATCAACTCTCTTCTGTTAATTTGGTGTTGCGTTAATCTCTATTTGTGCAGGTCATTCTCCATGATTTGGCACAATGCCCAAATGAAGAGTGACTCCACTGCCGATCTTCAACCCACATTCCTCTTGATCTATCAATATCACCTAATCTCCACAACATCACGCATCTCACACACTCCATTATCCATTCACCCATTCACCTCTTTTATGTTATTTTGGGGTTGCATCCATCTCTGTTTTGTAGGTTCTCCTCCGTGAATTGGAACAGTGCTCAGGAATAAAAGTCACTCTTGAAGGCTTCCCACGCCCATCCAATTTATGGCTGACTTTTCTCCACCACAAATTTTTGACTCTTTGATTGGGCACTTCGCCAATAGAGAAGCTTTCTTTAACTTTTCCTTTATTTTTTTATGCTTCTTCAACATTGAGGACAATGTTGGTTTAGGTGTGGGGGAGAGAATTGGATTTTTGATGTGTAAAAGTTTCAGTTTTTGTGTGAATATTCTTAGTTGTGTGCAGTTTTATTGCTTTTTGCGTATAGTTTTGCATGTCAAGCTATGAAGCTTTTTCATAGTAGTTTGGATGAGATTAGGTATATGCATGAAATTAAATTGAGCTAAGTGAGTTTTAAGGTGAAGCATGTTGATTGATTGCACTAATTGATCTTATAAGCTTGGTCAAAATTTTGACATGTGAGTGAGGAGGTAAATTGTGAAATTAAGGTGAATTCTTGAATTAAACCTGTGAGCGAAGTTTGAGCCTAAATGACATCATCTTTATGTCATGTTATTTCTTTGAATTGTGTGATGCTCCTCTATTCATGTTGCCTTCAGAACTTGCACGGAACCAGTTTGAGTTTGCTTGATCACATGGGATATAGAAGTGATTAAGGCCTTCTTTGTTTGACACCCTTGGGTTAAAATTAACCCACCGAATTATTTTCTGTTTGCAAACATTTTTTAGCCTTATCCTTGTTCTTCAATTAATCACCTCACATTAGAAACCCAAAAACCCCATTAGCCTTTCCCCTTCACAAGTTGAATGAAGCATTGAGTAATTTGGGACTTTTGTCATCTATTGTGTTCTGAGATATTTTTAGGTACTTCTACTCATTTTTTGCTATTTTCTCTTATTTCTATTGCTTCTCCCTTTTTCCTAGCATATTCGAAAAGAAAAATAAAAAGAAAGGAGAAAGGAAAAAAAGAAAAAAAGAAAAAGCATAAAAAATCAGAAATCAGAAAAAAAAACAAAAACAAAAAATAATAAAGAAAAGAATAAAGAAAGAATAAAGAATAGTAGCTTGAGTTAGTATGAGTAGTTGTAGTCCTTTTCATTCATGTTTATCTCATAATTTTAATTACATGTCCCTTTTGCTTAATGTTTTGTGAATGCTTAATTACATGTCCCTTTTACATGTCCCTTTGTCATGCTTTTACCTCACCTATAAACATAGGCCCATTACAACCTTGAATAAATTCCTTATGATCTATTAGTTCATGTGATTTGAATGAATGATAATTGGTGAAATTGCAAGCCTATGGTAGTGCAACATGATAAAGTGAGATTTGACCAAAACACTTTACCCTCAAACACTTGAGTGTAAGAATGAAATCCGTGAGAGGAATTCACTTTGATTTCATGTTTGCTTTTAAACAAAGATGCATTATTTTGACTTTGTTTATTTGCAATGGTGAAAAGCAATTATGATATGTGTTGCAACTTAGGTCTCTTTAGCCCAAGTTGATGGATTGTGTGCACTTGATTTTTGAAGGATGAATTGACTGAGTCTAATGGTTTGATATGTTGCTCGAGGGCGAGCAAAGGTTCGATGTGGGGGAATTTGTTAAGTCATTTAAATTGCATATATTTTGGGCATAATTGTTGTTAAGGTATTGAAATTGGTATCTGAAATTGATGGAATTGCTTTATAATTGTTTACAGATGGTTTTCAACACTTTAAAGACGAAAAAGGATCTAAAAGATGCAAAAGAAGGAAAGAAATCTGAAATCCCCAATCTGGCGGAAATTCAGAGATTAGCCGTGGGCATGCCTAAGGAT
>JANIHZ010000210.1:22210520-22228493 GCA_027478365.1 Erythroxylum rufum | reverse complement strand
ATTGTGCTTTGTGATTAAAAACAAAAAAAAATGTATCGACTTCTGAGTGATCGAGTGTTTAGCACGCCACCCTCGCGAGACAAGGACTCGGATATCCCCAACGATATCGGGTTCGGGTCATTGCGGGAGTGGGGTGTTACAACAACTCATCCCTTGTTGTACATCGCGATGTATGAGATCCCCCATGAGCTCTTCACGGAGAACGTTGCAAGAAATCCCGAGAAAACTGATTTTTAGGTTGTAGGTCGCGACTTCATCTTTTCTCCTTGTCGCGGTGACCATCTCCCTTTGACAACTTCGACATGCTTTCATATTTTGACCATAACGTTCTCTATACTTATCCAAATTGGGTTATTTTTGATTCGTTGGAAAATAGAGACATAGGGATACAACATGTAAGAAGAAAGGGTGTTTTAATTCTATCTCTAAAATGTTCATTATTTGGTTGGAAGTTGAGGTATGAATTCTGGTGGAACTTAAGAATAGTCTAAGATATTTTGCGTATATATCTTGGTATACTGATCCAAATTAGATGATTTTGGTGCCCTTAGAAAGCTAAGAAATGGGAGAACAACTTCACAAATAAAGTTTTGTCTAATTGGTGATTTACCTTATCTGATTTAGTGTGGAAGTTGACCCATGTTTGTATTAGAGGAAAAGTCTGAAGTAATCAATGAAGTTATGAAATTGTTTGACATTATTTGGTTCAATTCAATTGTATTTATACATGGTACTAATGAGGGCTTTGATTTCTGAATGATTTTGATAAGAATCGCAATAAAGTGCCCCAGAATTATCATTGATCATTCATTGTGCATACATTTTGTACTTTGACTATACATAAAAGAACAATTGTGCATTGTGCAAAGTGTGACATTTTTGAATGTGTTTTGTATATTTTAGAGGAGCGTGTTGGACGCTAGTCAGACATTGCCGGACCACCCAGGAAATAGCTTTGGATCATACTGTGAGTCAACCTAGATGTTTTCCTAAGACTGATATGATTTAGTTTGTTGTTTGCTTCCAATATGATTAATTACTTGCAAATTGTTTATGAATTCCGGACTTCAATTTTTCGAGGAGATCGGTATTCATGAATGTATTGGAAGTGTTTTAATGGTGACTTTGTCTTCTATGAAAATTTTAAGTGCTTTGTGGATTCTCAACTACGTTTGAATGCCGGACTTAGGTCCGATGATTATAAGTTCGATTTTGCTTCTGATGTGATTGCCAGGTATGTTATAATCAGTGTTTGATGCATTTCATAAAATGCATGCTCAGATAAAGGCATTGTGACTGAATTGCCTTAGGAAGCGCTTCCACGTAGAGCTTTGCTCCGTGATATATATGAGTGCACGTTGAGCTTTGCTCCGTGATATGTGTATGTGCACGTGAGCTATGCTCCGTGATTCTGATCGGACTGAGCCCTTGGGCCAGCAATTATATGTGAATGTGAAAGGCTTTCAGTCACAACAATAATAACGAATGCGAGTCTCATATGCATAAGTAACTGTCTATATATGATCTGTTCTGGTAATTGATTAAATGTTATGCCTTATTGTGCAAACTGTTGAATTATAAGTATGTCAGATCGATTGAATGTGTTTATGTGACATTTGCTATAATTGATGAAATGTTATGCCCTATTGTGCAAGCTGTGGAATTATAAATGTATGTCAGAATGATTAATTTTGTATTATGTGATTTTTGATATTTGCTATTCCGGTGAAATCATCAATGATGGTTCACTCACCGAGTTCGCAATTCTCAACAAAATTGCAATGTGGTTTTTCAGGTTCTGAGGAGTTATCCAATTAGATCAATTGGAGTTCAGCCACTAAGGTCTGTTATGGCTTAGGGGTCGGGATCAGCTTGCACCTGCATATGTTGTCATTGATTTATATTTGATTTATGTTCCGCAAAATTGTACAAGTGTTTGTAAATGATTAATAATGAAATGACTTTATGATTGCAAGTGTTTTGTATATTTTAAAATGGGCCCAAATTATTATTGAATACTAATGTTTGAAAATTTTGTAACATTGTGATGGAAACGTTTTTAAAAAGTCAGCGGCCCGGTTTGATTAGTTATTTTCCGCTTTCGTGTAACTTGTTTTAAAGAAACAAAAGTTTTATAAATGAAGTTTGACTTATTGTTCATTCTAGCATGCCATTCTTGCGGGATACATACTCGGATATCACCATAGATGCCGGGTATGTGTCTTGTGGGATTGGGGTGCTACAGGTAGAGAACATAGTTCACAAATTTGAAGGATGACAAAGAAGGTTCTCTTAGGATTTTGCGTCTTTAGTCTATTCATTCATTAATTTGACTAAGGTCTGTCTTTAGAACAGTTAGTAGAGACTCTGACTTTCCTAGCAAAGTAGATGAGATCGATGTTGTATTTGTAGGTATGATGTTTGCGAAACAATTAGATATGAATCGAGCATAACCATTAATGTCATTGGTAAGAAAATATTGTTTCTTATTCTTATATTTGCTAAATGGTGTTATTCACATTCTTATTTGAATGGTAGATTGCTAGATGTAATTATTCTATGGTGATACAGGCATTCATTGTTCTCTAAGAGTATATTATTCGATTTTCCTGTTTTTAATTCATTTTAAGTATTAATCTCATCTTTTTATGGACTGTCACTTCAGAAAATAAAAATCCTAGTAAGGATGTAGTTGTTAGGATGCAAGGAAGGCCAGGAAGGCCCCTACATGGAATTGTTCACTCTCTATTTCAGTGCTTTATGATTCAAATGGAGTTCAATTGAGGACTTTTACCTTGAACTTGGTTTGCCTCATGACTCTATTCATGTTTCACAGGTGGTATTGTCATTGGAGAAATTAGAGAGCTACCATTATGTGAGTCTATGCAATTCATCTTAATATGGATCTTGATTCAAATGGATGTTGAATTTCGCTTTTCTACTTTATGGTACTGAATTTTGTTTATGACGTTTTAAAAGTTAGTGAGTTCCACATCTTGGTTTTTCAGGCTTGTTGGTTTGACATGCTAGAGTTTAAACATTCTTTTTTTACAGGCTACAGTACTAAAGCATCCTTCTGGTTGTCCCACAATCATTTATGTTTGTGGGAGATGATGATGCTAGTTTAGTATCGTAATGCTGATGTGAGTCACTTTATTTGTAGATCACATAAACTGTAGGATCTGGCGAGCTTACTTTCATGGGAGATCTTCATCATGGATCTAGTAAGGGAACATACTCATGGGCTTTAACACCACACTTCAACCCAAAACCTTAAAGCATTAGGTTTATGGGTCCTTTCCACTTATATATTCTTCACTAGTTCCATCTCTTTCCAATATGTGATTCATACTTACACTTGACATCCCAATAATCTCCCCCTCAAGTGTGAACTTCCACATTAGGCTTGGACTCCCCCTTGAGCGAAAGCTTTTTTCTTAGCAGCTCGAGTATATGGCGTCACCAAGAGCCTTCTACTCCACTAGTCTAGGCTTACCAGGAGTCTCCTTGCTCTTCTTCATGGGGAGGCAACCCTGGGATTTGACTACTATCCCTATAATTGGTATCAGAGCCAAGGTTTTCTCTTAGTATGCTCTGTGGTTGTAGCGTGGTCTGATCTTCCACATCAGAAAAGATTTTTCCTTGGGTTATTGACATTCCACATTAACAGCTATTGAACAGAAATTATAGTAGAGATGACATAAATCAAAGATACGACTACACCAACCATATCGACAGCTTTTACCTCGTCTATTCTAGCAAGGACTGCTGTGACAAGTGCAAGATTTATGGTGGAGATTTTTGATGGTACGAGACATTTCGGCACTTGGCAAAGTGAGGTTCAAAATGCTTTCTTTTCAGTAAGATCTTAACTTTGCTATTAGAGAAAAGAAACTAGATGATGTTGAGGAGAAAGATTGGAAGACTATAAATCATTTGGCATGTGGTACAATTCAATCGTGTCTTTCCATAAAGCAAAAATATGCTTTCTCGAAAGAAACTTCTGCATTTAAGTTGTGGAACGCGTTGGAAGAGAAATTCATAAAAAAAAAGCAGTCAGAATAAGCTTTATATAAAGAAGAGACTGTTTCGTTTCTCTTATGTTCTAGGTACCACTGTAAATGATCCCATCACCAGTTTTAATTAGTTAGTTATTGATTTGATGAATTTACATGTGATATTTGAAGATGAAGATTTAGCTTTGATGTTGTTAGGATCCTTTCTTGAGGAGTTTGAGTTTCTTGAAACTACTCTACTTCACGGGAAGGTTGATGTGTCTCTTAGTGAAGTTACAGCTGATTTGTACAGTCATGAATGGAGAAAGAAGATAAAGGAAGAACTTACAAGTGAAGCAACAGAAGCTTTGGTGATCAGAGGCTGTTTGCAAAGCCAGACTAAAGGAAAGAAAGGGAGATCAAAGTCAAGGCTCAAATTGAGCAAAGATGAATGTGCCTTTTGTCAGGAAAAAGGGCACTAGAAAAGGAATTGTCCAAAGCTGAATAATGAAAACAAACTTGATAAGGGAAAGACTGTTGCAAATTCGAATGTTGCTGGAAAAGAGAATATGGTATGTAAGCTTGAAAAATCATTTTACGGATTGAAGCAATCTCTGAGGTAACAGTACAAGCGATTTAACAAGTTTATGATGGGGCAAAAGTACACAGGAAGAAAATATGATCACTATGTGTATTTTCGCAAGCTACAAGATGGATCCTACATCTATCTTCTCCTATATGTTGACGACATGCTGATAGTTTCAAAGAATCAAAGAGAAATTGAAAGATTAAAGATTCAGTTGAATCAGGACTTTGAA
The DNA here is from genome assembly GCA_027478365.1 of Erythroxylum rufum. Taxonomy (NCBI): domain Eukaryota; kingdom Viridiplantae; phylum Streptophyta; class Magnoliopsida; order Malpighiales; family Erythroxylaceae; genus Erythroxylum; species Erythroxylum rufum. The sequence continues at coordinate 22,223,680 of JANIHZ010000210.1, read as the reverse complement.
ATGAAGGATCTGGGTGAAGTCAAGAAAATTATCGACATGGAGATAAGTAGAGACAGAAAGTTGGGGAGATTATGTTTGACTCAAAAGTAATATGTGAAAAAGTACTATAATATTTTGGCATGAATGAAAAGTCAAAACCTGTTAGTAATATGCTCGCTCCTCATATAAAGCTCAATGCATCCCTATCTCCAAAGAAAGATTCAAAACGAGAGTGCATAACTAAAGTAAAGTATGCAAATGCGATTGGTAGCTTGATGTATGCTATGGTGTGTACAAGGTTCGACATTTCATAAGTTGTTAGGGTTATAAGCAAGTATATGCATGATCTAGGCAAGAAGCATAGGTAAGCTGTGAAATAGATTCTATGGTACATTCTGAACACCGTAGATGTTGGTTTGGTATTTCAGTGGGATAAGCAAGACGTTCAATGTGTAGTTGGATATTATGATTCTGACTATGCCGGTGATTTAGATAAATGTCGATTAACGACTGGCTATGTGTTTACTCTTGCAAAGGTACTAGTAAGTTGGAGGTCTACCTTACAATCAACAGTTGCTTTGTCGACAATAGAGGTAGAGCATATAGTAGCTACAAAGGCTGTGAAGGAGGCAATTTGGCTTCAAGGATTGCTTACTGAATTGGGAATTGGATAGAAGCATGTCAAAGTACATTGTGATAGTCAGAGTGTCATTCATTTAGCAAAAAACCAAGTTTATCATGCAAGGACAAAGCACATCGATGGCCGTTATCACTTTGTACAAGAGGTTTTGGAAGAAGGTGGAGTAACAATCCAAAAGATTAAGACTACTAAGAATCCTACTGATATGTTGACAAAGGTGGTGATTGCGATCAAGTTCTAACATTGTTTGGAATTGATCAATATTGCTAAAAATTGAAGATGGGTGCTTTGAAGCGCATTTGAAGATACTACTAAACATGAGTTTCGTGAGAGATTTGAAAAAGTGGAATTCGCCAAGGGGGAGATTTGTTGGTTGGTCAAATATTTTGGCTCATTCCATAATCCCACATCGAAAATGTGTGGGAATGGTGGAGGTTTCTAAAACCATAAATGGAGCCTCCCCTCCTTAGTTAAATCGTCCAAAAAATTGCCTATCTTTCCTTAAGGCAAAAATTCTTTCTCTTCTTTTGTAATATTTCACTTGTATTATTTCCTAAAAATAGTGAAATATCAATTTAGTGGTATCTGAGGAAGTAGGCATAATTGGCTACACCTCGTTAAATTATGGTATTCTTTATTTGTCTATTTAATAGCTATTGTCGGGTATAGTTATAGTGAATTATTGTGTTATTAAATTACAAGTCTAGGAAAATTTTGTCAAGGAGATGGGTTTTAAGTAGGATAGTTTGTGATCCCTCCAGTCTTTCCTAGGAATTTACCTGGTGTGATTTTTCAGTATAATCATTCACACTCTATTCACTAGGCAATAGTGCTCAAGGTGAATTTGTCATTATTGGTGGAAATTAACCCGAATTTCATAACATAAACATCTAGTTGTTATGGATCCCTTCAATTCAGTAAAGATCTCATGGTTTTTAAAGTAATTTTTCTTGATTAATTACTTCCTTTTCAGTATCTTGTGCCTTTTTGGAATGCATTTGCTGGTGGGAACAACCCATTGATGTTTCTTCATTGGAATACATGGGTGGGATGTCAGTTTCCTCTCTGGATGTTGGTCTGATTTATTGAAGTGTTAAGCACAAAATTATGCATGATTTTGTTTGATTCATAATTTATACAATCAGATCTGACTATTTTAAGATATAGCCTTAGGGATCGTACTTTTTCCAATTAGGATGGAAGTGCCTTACTGGGGAATCTTGGTGATACACTTAAAGTCATTGGCTCATAAGATGTTTGCTAAATGTTCTTAATTCCTAGTGGGTATTGAACTCTTGGAACAATGTCGGTATAGATGGCATCAGACTAAAATTCACCTTTTCATGATTTGTAATTTGATTTACCAGGCCGATTCAATTAGGGATATTAACATGCATGATATAGTATATAGTAAATTCAAATAGCCTACAAATGATGATAAAGTAGCAAATAATACATTAATTTCATTGAACGACACTCTTGAGGACAAGTGATATTGGTCGAAATTTGAGCCCATTGGTGGTGCTCGACTGCCTCTGGAACTTTGTTTTTTTTCAAATAATTCCAAATTTGGACTTTTGAGGCAGATTGCCCCAGAGAATATCGATATTTCCCAACGTAATTTTTTCAAATGCTTACATACTATAGATTATAGCAATCCTCAAACTTACAACTGTAACTTTTTCTCTTTACATAATTTCTTTGGTGAGGAAAGTTAGAGGACCTACTGAATTCCATTGAAGCACCTATTCTACTGTTAACTTTTAAGCAAGTGAAAAAAAGGGAGCTCATATTTACATGCAATAGTTCTGGACATCAGAATTTTGAGAACTGATGTTTCGAGGCAAGGGAAGTTGGTTCTCTCTGTGGAAAGTAGTTGGTATTATGGCCTATTTATCTTATCAAAGTAGACTAGGAATTTAGAAATTCTTTCCACATTTTTTTCTCCAATTCTATATAACAAAACTAAAGAACACAAGACATAATTTTGTGTAAAGCTTGCATACCCAAAACTATGGGCTCTGCCTTCAATATATAGAATATGTACAAATTATCAAATCCTGTAATTATAGGTACATCAAATAATATTCCCTAATTATCGTAGAATATTCTAATCTAAAGATGGTATGTAAATACAAAGAATATTACAGTGATACTAGAAAATCTGGACAATATTACAGCAATATTATAGAACCTGGACAGATATAATTGACATCCCCCCCTCAAATTGATATCAATTTGCTAACAAAGAATTGATGTTGACCACGAGTGAGAGGTTTAGTGAGAATATCAACAATCTAACAATCTGTAGAAATATGAGGAAGAGTAATAAAACCATTGTCAAACACTTCACGGATTAAATGACAGTCCACCTCAATATGTTTTGTCCGCTCATGAAATACAGGATTGGCTACAATTTGAATAGCACTTGTATTATTGGCATGTAGAGGAGTAGGACTAGATTGCAGATAACCCATCTCAGAAAGTAAACCACATAACCAAGTAATTTCAAAACAAGTGGCTGATATAACACGATATTCAGCTTTAGTTGAAGACTTAGAGATTCTGTCTTGCTTTTTACACTTCCAAGAAATCAAGGCATTGCCTAAATAAACACACCAACCTGTAGTAGAACGTCGCATATTGGGGCAACTAACCCAATCAGCATCACTACAGGCAAAAAGGTGAAGAGAAGAATCATAAGGAAAAAAAATGCCTGCGGGTAGGAGTACTAAGAAGATAGTAGATAATTCGCTTAATAGCAACCATATGTAAATGTCACAGTGAAGCCATAAATTGACTTACTAAATTGAACTGCAAAAGATATATCTAGTCGAGTAATAGTCAAATAAACCAGGCTGCCAACTAATCGCTGCTATAATGTTGGATCAGGAAGGATATCACCTTCATCTTTTCGATATTTGACATTGACTTCCATAGGAGTATCAACTGGAGTAGAATCTTGTAAGCTTGCTAAACTGATGATGTCACTAAGATATTTCTACTAATTGAAAAAGATGTCGTTACTACTTTTGTATATCTCAAGTCCCAAAAAATAAGCAAGATAGCCAAGGTCTTTCATATGAAATGAAGTATGAAGAGAGGCTTTAAGTTGCTGAATCTCACTAATGTCAGTACCAGTAATAATGATATCATCTATATAGACGAGTAAAAAGACAACACCTTGAGAAGTCTTTCGTAAAAATAAGGAAGGATTATATTGACTTTGTACAAAACATAGCTGAAGAAGTGTTTGTCGAAATTTCTCAAACCAAGCCCGAGGGGCTTGTTTTAACCCTATAATGAGCCCTTCAAGCGACATACATATATAGCATTAGAAGTAGTCAATCCTGGAAGAGGATGCATGTTAAAGTCTTCTTTCAGATCCCCATGAAGGAATGCATTTTTAACATCCATTTGGTGTATAGGCCAAGCTTGAGAAGCTGCAATAGCCAAAATTATTCGAACATTAGTCATTTTTGCAACTGGAGCAAAGGTTTCCTCGTAATCTATCCTATATTCTTGACAGTTCCCAAAGGCCACCAGTCGAGCCTTATATTGGTCCAAAGATCCATCATATTTAAGTTTAACAGAAAACACCCACTTACAACCAATGGGAGTGATAAATGGTGGACATGAAACAATATCCCAACTATTATTTTGTTGGAAGGCATCTAGCTCCTCTTGCATAGGTTGTTTCGAACAATCATGCTTAACAGCTTGTGAGTAACAAATAGGAATACTAACAGAGGCTAATGTTGAAATGAAGGATGTATGAATACTAAATCTCTCAGGAGAGTAATCATACCTGTTAGGAGGATGGGAGATTCGGGTGGACCTTAGAAGTGGGGGAAGCTCTATGTCAGGTGCTGGTGGCAGTGAAGACGCTTGAGGAGGTCCCTCAGAACAACCCTCGTCCCTCTTTCATTTTGCATACACAACGCCAGGCATAATTCTTGCGATAGGAGACTGAGGGACAATATCATAGGAATTAGACTCCTCCTTAAAAGAAGGAAGAAGAGAGTGAGACGAGAAGTTAGTTGTAGAACCATAAAGAGGGAAAAAATATTGTTTTTTGAAGAATATTACATTTCGAGATATTCAAACTCTTTCAGTAGTAGGATCATAACAAATATAGCCTTTTTGGTGTGGTGCATAACCAAGAAAAGCACATCTAACAGATTGAGCAAAGAGCTTAGTTCGTTCATGAGGAGGAAGAAGAACAAAAAAACACAACCAAAAGGACGTAAATGAGTATATTTAGATGGATGGCCAAAAAACACAACCAAAAGGACGTAAATGAGTATATTTAGATGGATGGCAAATGGACAACTGTTGACAGAGCCTCAACCCAAAATTGTGGTGGAATAGAGGATTCAAGAAGTAAGGAACGCACCATATCAAGAAGATGACGATTTTCTCTCTCAGCTACTCCATTCTACTATGGTGTATATAGACAACTCCGTTGAGAAATAATGCCTTTTTCTTGAAGAAAATTTTGGAATTTTGTGGACATGTATTCCCCTCCAGAATCAGAACAAAAGATTTTGATACTTCTAGAAAATTGGTTTTCAATTAATGACAGAAAATTTTGAAAAACATCAAAAACTTCATATTTACATCACAAAAAATATACCCAAATAAAACAACTGTTGTCATCAATAAAGGTTACAAACTACTTGTAATGGGCATGAGATATGACTGGTGAAATCCCCCATACATCACTATGTATGAAATCAAAACAGTGAGACGAATGTTGTTCATAAGATGGGAAAGGAAGAGTTTTGCTTTTTCCCATTTTGCAACTGCAGCAATCGAAGGTGACTTCTTTATAAGAAAAAGGAATTTTATTATCGAGAACTCCAGATTTTAACATGGATAGAAGAGTTCTATTATTAGGATGACCTAACTTAGCATGCCACAACTTGCAGTCATCTTGAACAAAATTACAATTACATTCATACGCTTGGTCAGTGCATTAAAATGAAGAGGAAAGAATCTGCCCCATTTAGGTCCTACCACTACTGTCTTCCCTGACACTAGCTCCTGCACAATGCAATCGGAAGGAGAAAAAACAACTTTGCAATTATTTTCCACCATTTGTCCAACAGAAAGTAAATTAGCAGATAAATCAGGAGAGACAAAAACATGTTTCATGGACGGAGAAGAAGAAATATAACCAATAGCAGTGATTGGAAGATGATCCCCATTAGCTGTCTCAATTTGCAAGTTGCCATCGTATTTTTTTATATTAGTAAGATCATCAAAAGAAGGGATTCGAAGCTGTTGAGTCAAAAAGCCAAGTTTTAGATAGAGATGTATTTTTACTAGTATGGCCAAGAGTAGAGAGAGCTGAAATAATCATCTGCTAAATATTCTCTTAAGTAATAGATGAGGCTAATGGCTGTGGAGAAGTAGGAGCAGCAACAACAGTAGAACAGTCAGTCACATCACTGATAGTAGAAGTATGAAAAGCACAAGAATTGCGATTTTGAGCACGTTTCCGACATTCTGAAGTAATATGTCCTTTAATCTTGCAGTAGTTACATAATTTTTTAGAACATTGATTTGCAATATAGCCAAAAGCTTTGCAACTATAACATTGTGTGTTAGACATATCGCGAACTCATTGTTTTCCTTAAGCTGCATAAGCAACATTGAGAACATTAGAACTCCTATGTTGCTCGAAAGTAGCTTAAGTTAACTGGCATTGCTCCTCTTTAAAAAGTTCATTTAAACAAATATCCAATGATGGAGAAGGACTCTGTTGCAGTAAATTAGCATGTACAGATTTAAACTCAGGCCGGAGTTTCATCAAGAATTGATCCCTTTAACTAATTTGATGGAGAGCCTGAACATCTTCTAAAGAGGTTGTAGAAATAGAAGCATACATAATTTTTGTATATTTAGTCCATAACGTGATAAAACCAATATAATATTCCTGAACAGATAGATTCCCTTGGGTATAATTAGAAATATCATACTCTAACTGAAAAGGCCTAGTTGAGTTTTTCTGGTCATAAACTTTCTTGAGATAATCCCACATACCTTTGGTTGTCTTATAAAGTCGTAGATTGACAGCAATAGCATGTTCCATAGTCTACACTAACCAGCTCTTGATTCTAGCATCTTGGGCTTCCCATTCACCGCCTTAGTTGGATATGTAGACTTAGTGTTGGTGCCATCAATAATTAAAATTCCCAAGCAAAGTAATTTTTACTCGAAAACTTGTCACAATCGACCTCAATCTTGTCCATGAATGAGATTTGAAAAAAAAATACCAAGAAAAATATCCCACAAGTTTTGAATGAAGAAACAATCACCCCTTTCCAAGATCTAACCCAAAAAATTAAGACTCATTAAAGGATAGATTCACGATGAACGAAGAGGGGCTCTGATACCATAACAAAACTAAAAAAACATAAGATAGAATTTTGTGTAAAGCTTGCATACCCAACCAAACTATGGGCTCTTCCTTCAATATATAGAATATGTACAAATGATCAAATCCTGTAATTATAAGTACATCAAATAATATTGCCTAATTATCGTAGAACATTCTAATCTAAAGATGGTATAGTAATTACAAAGAATATTACAGTGCTACTATACAATCTGGACAATATTACAGCGATATTATAGAATCTGGACAGAAATCATTGACACTATGGTCTACGATCACACTCTGTTCATTGTGATATCTTCAGATAGTGATAATTTTGCAGTCTCTTTTTCGTTTTGCACGCAACTGGCATTTAGCATTTTGTAGTCTTGCATACTTTCCCACTTTCACATTCTTGAATCTTCATGAACATACCGTCCTTCGGCAAGTTTGTGTTATCCCATTTTCCTTGTTCTTCTTACTCGTGGCACGTCTAACAAATTAAAGATGTGGGAGTTGAAAAGTCGGGAGAGGACATGTAGCATGCTATGTGCCAATGCGGGCTATGTTACTCGTTAATGGACGCTAAGAGTGTTTTCTTAATCAATATATAGTGTAAAACAGGTAAATAAAGAAATGAGATTTGACTAATTTAAGGTTGAACCTAGAACACAATGAAAAATCTCAATAGGACTTGCATTTCAAGCTCGAATAGCAGCTTGAAATGCAAGTAACGGAACACCGCGGGCTTGTTAGCTGGGAAGAATTTCAAGTCGTATGTTGCTTTGATAACAAGTCCCGGAAGTCATTGGTTGTTCACGAGAACAAAAGGTTAATAGTTGATAGCTGGTTAAGAAAGTCAAGTTGATAGAGATGCATAAACACCCTCTGTCCTTATGCTTCCAATGTTGAATTAAGAGGACTGTGAAACTTCTAAGTGAAACTTCTATGCAAGTAAAACCCCAATCACTATTTTTTGGATGCATATTCAATAAATCGTTAACTATTGGTAATAACTTATATATTATGTATTCTTAATAAATTATTTGATGAAATAAAGGTTCATATTCAATATAAGTAACATTTATAAGTTTTAGTATACTAGGTCTTTTTTTTAATTATAATCTCCTTTTTTATGGCTCAAATTATTAAAAAGATTTTAGGGAGACTTATTTTAGAATAAGAGTACGCCTAAGACGAAATGAATCAAATTTACCTACTGTGATTTGAAAGGTTTCTACTGCAATTCTGATGTCATGTTATTATCATATTCAACAGGAATCTCAAACAGGCTTTTGAATGCGAATTGATGGCTGAGTGACAACATATTTCACTATGTACCAGATTGTAAGCAATCCTTGTCCCAGGCGTAAGACTTGGGACTTCAAGACTCTAAAACGATCGAATTGCATCATCTTTTACTATAGAACTTAGTATCATTGCTTACTTTACTTGAAAAATGGCACCATCGATCATGAATAATTATAGACTTGGGAACGAACTTTTGCTTTATACAATTTATTGACATAGCAAAAACCCCTACATAACAGAAATTTACAATCCTTGCGTTGAGTTGGACAGTCGATAATCCATCACAAAGAAAGTCAACCTTATCCCAGCTGTTCCACTCAAGGATTTGTTGGGGGAGTGTAAAAGAAAGACAACAACCACTTGAAGCCGAAACATCACCAAATTTTCACCTAAACCTTTTATAAAACAAGTAGCAGGTTCTTCACCTTCTCTAAAAATTGCGATTGATGTGGATGTATTATCATGTATACAAGACTAAAGTTTTATATAAAAAAAAAGTGGAGATAATGATGCGCTACCTTTTCATTAGACGTACCCTTCACTTATAAGTTAAGTCTCATAATGGCTTCCTCCTCAATCATGCAGTACCCACTACAGTTACTCATAACTTGTGTTGCAACATTTTAAGGGGAAAAAAAACAAAAGAGAAAGAGATCATATATAATGAAATGAGACTTGTAAATTATGGAATAAATAATATTGTAAAAATGTTACCACCGAATGGAGATAATGAGACACCTATATACGTTTGTCCTTAATCCAACTTCTCCTTAAATAATTGAGTTTGTTGTGTAAAGTCCACTTGCTCAATGTCTACCAGCATATTGATTATTGACAAACTCAAATTAACAAAAAAAAAATAAGCAAACAGTTAATTACGACATATGTCATAACCAAGATAATCATTGTGTTCTGAAATCTGCATCGCTTCGATTTTCTCGATGTATATCGTTCAGAATGTTGACTGGTAAATCCTTTACTTGAAGATAGAAACTGAATTGCCAATTATTAATTCGTATATTAGTTGTTTAATTTTGAAATACGTAGAAAAAGAGACCTTTTGGCTTCATATGCCACTGAGTTGTTTCAATGTTTGCCATAAGTGCATTTGTTGAAAGTGTAAATTTCAGAGAAAATCAACTAAACCCCAAAATAAAAAATATTCCATTGCACTGATGATCAAGGCATTTGACTTTAAAAGTTGAAAATTGAAATCTCTCTCTCAGTGTATCCAATAAGTTGGGACTTTATAAATGTGGAGGAGATGATAATGTAAGTAATTCCAACCTTCCATTAAACAAACTTAAGTGTACTGTATTCCACTCGCAAACACATAATTAGTCTACTTATATACATCACAAAATCAAACTGAGGTAATTTTCTTTCTCTCTTGCTTTCATGTGATCATTGGTTTTGCCACCAACCTAAGTAACACCTATATCTATTCCAAACCCCACGTAACAGCTTAAACAACTCGATAAGCTTCTTCGACTTTTAATCCTATGCGAAACAATCGGCACAGTCCGAGGAAAGACATGAAGCCTCCTCTTTCTGCCTCCTCGTCCTCAATTCTGGTGAGAAAGGCTCGTCTCTCTCCATATGTCTTCACTCTATTAGCTTTCGTTGTTTTCGTTACCATCCTATATTGGGAGGATTTCTTGTGCCTCCTTGGAGACCTTGATCTCAACGCCGAAAAAGTCCTCACAAGGACAGGTCAGTGGACTCTGTAAATATTCTAGCAGTAACATTCTTTTTCATACATATATACACACCCCACAATGCTTTCATAGTTTTGTCTATATTTTGAAGATTTGTGAGTTTATGGTGTTGAGGATTCAGTGAGTTGGCTTTTGTTTTGGGGTGGTTAGAGAGGAAGTGGGAGAACCTGCCATTTTCAATAGGGAGGACACCGGTTGGTTGCGACGTGTTCAGTGGGAGGTGGGTGAGGGACGAGTTGAATCGGCCACTTTACGAAGAATCGGAATGTCCGTACATACAGCCACAATTGACGTGTCAGGAGCATGGCAGGCCTGATAAGGATTACCAGTTCTGGAGATGGCAGCCCCATGGTTGTGATCTTCCAAGGTTTGTCCCTAGTCCCGACCATGCATATATTAGAAATTACTAGAAATATGAACCCATTTGGCATCTAGACAGCCGTTTAATTACTGTAAATTTGATAAAAATATATATATTGGACAATTAAAGCTTAGCTATATTAATATCATGCAGATCAAGAACATGAGAGGAAGCATTTTCATCAAGTTTTTCACACAATATGCGTTGTGTCAATTGAAGGAAAACAGTTGAGCTTATTTTATTACTTAAATATCAATAGTATTGAGAAAAAAAAAAGAAACGAAGAAGTGAAAAGCTTGTTAACAATTATGGTTTCACTGATAATTATCTATTAAGTTTTCCAAATATAAATAATTATTTCATTTCACATAATCTTATCAAATTTTAAAATAATATATTATAAAATTACAATATCGATCATTTAGAAACAGTCTATATACTAATTAGGGATAAAACTACGTACTATTAGATCTCTCTAGATCCCGCATATTAACGAGATTTCTAATGAATGTTAGGAATAGGGTTACGTACTATTAAACCCTCCAGATCCTATGTATCAGTAAGATTCCTACTTGATATTGTTATTGAATAAAGATTGATTTAATATTAAACAAATATCAATCCTAAACTGAATTATTAAGAAATTGTCAAATATAACATATCTTTTAACAATTTAGACTAGATAGACATGTCATCCTTCTCTTGTAACGTAAATGTTTGATTATTATTACTACTAAGTTTCTTGTATAACTTGATTTATTACATCCATCAATTAATCATAAGATATTAATTACATCCTGCTGTATGTTTCCCGAAGGTATTTAATTTGCATAATCTTTTTGTTTTTTGTGGCCGCCTTCTTAGTCAAATGTATTTAGATAAACGATCTGACATGACATGATCACCGGCCTTATATACTTGAGATGTTACGTGAAAAATCTAGACTTCACAAATTGCACTAGGCAGTATAACTAATTACAGCCAAGTCACAGCAAGATTGTTACGTTTTTCCTTGATTTATATAAAGTTAACGGGACATGTTATCCATGGTCGAAAATCGTAAATAGGAAATCATTAATTTTTGCTACATATGTTGCAGTTTCAATGCTTCTTTGATGCTTGAGAGCCTACGAGGAAAGAGAATGATGTTTGTTGGTGATTCCTTGAACCGAGGTCAATATGTCTCCCTGATCTGTCTCCTCCATAGACTAATCCCTGAAGGGGCCAAATCGATGAAGACCTTCGGTTCACTAACTGTCTTCACTGCCAAGGTCCCTGATCATATTACTATAAGTTTCAGCTCTATTTTCATCTAATTGCGTACTGCCTTAGAAAAACATCTCCATTTCCCTTCTTTCACTTAACCACGTCAAGACTTTCTATGCCGAAATTTTCCTATATCCCATGCTTGTAGGAGTATAATGCCACAATAGAGTTCTACTGGGCACCATTTCTTCTTGAATCAAATTCAGATAACGCCGTTATACATAGGGTATCGGATAGGATTGTAAGGAAAGGCTCGATCAACAAGCACGGACGGCATTGGAAAGGCGCCAACATCTTGGTGTTTAACACCTACTTGTGGTGGATGACCGGACTCAAGATGAAAATCCTGTAACTTTCTACTCTTTTGCACTTAATTAAATACCCTTTTATAGAAGGAGTATTATCTGAGACCAAAATCACATACACATATATATGTTTGTAATGATCAGACAAGGGTCTTTTGAAGATGAAGTCAAAGACATTGTGGAGGTCTCGACGGAGGACGCTTATCGTATGGGAATGAAAAGTATGTTAAGATGGGTGAGAAAAAACATGGACCCCATGAAGACTAGAGTCTTCTTCACCAGCATGTCACCTACACATGCCAAGTGAGTGTAGTTTACACATTCTTAGTCATTCTCTAATAGACCGTGTGCAAAATCTCGCTTCTTTTTCTTGTACAAAATCCTGACCGTGAATTAACTCAAATTCCTGTCTCTGAAATTTTACAGGAGTATAGATTGGGGAGGAGAACCGGGGCTGAATTGCTACAACCAAACAAAAATGATTGACAATGCTACATACTGGGGATCAGATTCCAGGAAAAGCATAATGCAAGTAATCGGAGAGGTATTCAGCAAATCAAAGTATCCAATTTCGTTTCTGAATATCACCCAACTCTCAAACTATCGCAAAGATGCTCACACGTCAATTTACAAGAAGCAGTGGAATCCATTGACTCCTGAGCAGCTAGCCAACCCCGTTAGCTATGCGGATTGTACACATTGGTGCATGCCTGGTCTTCAGGATACTTGGAATGAACTCCTGTTTACAAAGTTATTTTATCCATAAATTGATAATATAATCAAAAGCGATTTTTCACCAAATTTCACTATTTCATTTTTTATGCCAACAAAAGAATTTTATTTCTTCTGTACTTTTTCTTTTCTTGATTTATTGGTTGGTTCTGTTTTTCAGTTTGATTGTTCTAGGATTGAGTGATTTGTAACATGGGTAGAGATGATTATAAAATTAGGAAGTGTACAAAGTTAGGGAAAACAAAAAAATCCGTATGCAACTTCACCGTCTCTATTTCTGCGCTGGAAAGTTCTCTCAGCCTTGACAAAATCAAGACGGCTTTCTTTATTATGGCTCCTAATAAACCTCCAGGATGTGGTGGCTTTACCACTTTATTCTACCAATCATAATGGGACATAGTCGGAATGTTGGACCCCAAACCTGTTTTATCTATTTTGAAGCATGATTTTTGAATTTTTGAAGTTC
>JANIHZ010000210.1:22156629-22167324 GCA_027478365.1 Erythroxylum rufum | reverse complement strand
GCTTCAGATCTTCTGTCCAGTTTTATGGTGTCTTATTGTGTCCAGTAAATCTCAGCCATTTATTTATGCGGGTCCCGCATAGGCCCTATATAAATAAACGTGGGATTCGTATAAATAAATGGTTGAGATTCACTGGACAGAATAAGACACCATAAAACTGGACAAAGGATCTGGACTCTATTAAATTGGGATTGCATCTGCTAATTTAAGGACCGGGAATCGAAGAACAAACATGCAATTATTCTAGTCACCCACTTGTTACCTTTTCCTTCTCTTTGGTACGTCGCGAAAAGAATTTCATCCTCAAGTTTGAAGTTCGGACCAACTTTGATGTTTGCTGTCTGTTTCTTGGTTCATTTAGAGCAAATAAAGAGATTGTGAGTTCCACACTTCCACATATTTAAAAGATATTTGTGTACGTTGTATATCATCAATGCCGAGATAACCATTATTCCCTGGGAAATAGTGGTTTTGATTCCCGAATTATGTTGAACTAATGCAGAATTAATGTATCTAAATGAGCATACTAGCTCATATGGAAGAATTGAACATCCATTGTCACGCAGATCATAATTAGAACAAAAAAACTGAACTACTACATCTAAAACATTGAAAATGAGGATAGAAATCTTCTGCTTAAATAGTTGCAGGCGGTTTGATTGTCTGAACTCCTTTAAAGAAACATTATAATATGCCGGGAAACATTTACTTCTTGGCATACATTATGGTTAAGGAAACACATACAATGAAGACATGAAGGAGTAAATCAAAACAATATTATACACAAACCTAGCAAGTTAATCCGAAAATTGCTTCTTAATCCCCCCTCATAAACAAAAGACAACTAGAGGCAATTTGGCAGTCGAAATTTAATAAGATAGGTCTGAAGATACAAATTCATTGTGATTGTGTGCTTATATGAACAGGCGCTCTTGAAGAAAACAAAGTTGACATAACATCAAAACCTTCGATCCCCACGATCTGCACATTTCCAGTAAGGTCCAGGGCATCGATATTAACCAGCTCATTAACCTTCTCACTTTGGAAACGAAAAACAACTATCTATAAACCTGAAATCTGAAACTATTCATGATGTTTATCATTCCTATTCATATTCTCAGCGATCTGAGCCAACGACTGCAGATTGCACCGTACAATCGTGTCTATAAAACTACACGTGTCCTCCTTCGTATTACCAGGTGGTATGTCAACGACATAGGATTCAATGACCACCGTGGAGTTCCCAATCGTCGAAGAGTGCAGTGTCGTGACAGACCTGTAATTGGTGAGCCGATGCTCGCCACCGATGACGCTAAAGCTCATCACATATCGTTCATCGTCCAGAATCTCGAGGCGTTCAGTGCTTGACGAGGCGGGAAGGCCCGACACCACGTGAACCTGACGGAGAGTGCCCACGTCACCGTCTCCGTGAATGACTTGGCAGCTCTTGAGAAAGTGCTTGTACACCTGTGGCTTGTCAAAACGACGGACCACTGACCACACGGTGGACACCGTCGCATTGATACTCTGGACCGCTACTGAGCTGCACTGATTAGACCCTACAGACCTCATATGATGAACAGCCACGTCTTCAGGTATCGGGATGTCCCAAGCAACCGGAATCGTCCACGTCTTCACGGTGGCAGGAGATTTCTTATGAAAGGCCAAGGTGGCTGTCGATGTGTTGGTCGCTCTTTGGAGCTGTAGTGACGATGGCATGTTGATGGGTCTTGGACTAACACCTATTTCTTCTTAGGTTTAGGATCAAATAATGTAACGAAAAAAGCAGAAGATTGAATTATTTATGGTAAAGGAGAGGGATTGGGGGTTTAGTTTCTTTTTATCCACTTGTATTAGTTTGACGATTATTCTGTGTGTGTGTGTGTGTGAGAGAGAGAGAGAGAGAGAGAGAGACTTTTCTTGGTGATCTTATCAATCTGCACGGAGTAGAGATGCAAGTTGAGGTTCAACTTGCAAGTCTTTTGGACTTATTTCAGGTAGATAGATTACAGGTATTATCCCCTTTTTTTTTTTTGGACAATTACAAATAAGATTCTTTTACCTCCGTTTGTTGAATTAACAATTATTTGTATAGAAAGAGTTTTCTTTTTAAAAATATAATCTATTATTTTGAAAAATGAACAACACTCCTTTAAATAGAGTTTTATCCATTTTATACGAGAGAAATAAAACTATTGAAGAATTTGTTAATAGAGATTTTTTATTTTAAGTTATATATAATGTTCCTAATATTTTCAACTAGAAGTTTAATAAATAACAAGTTGAATTGACTATTCTTCTAATAATAACTGTTCTTCCGAAAGTGACAAGAATTGCTTTCTTTCGTTGTACTTTTGTCTTAATATTTTTAAATATGCTCGTTAAAGTAATGAAACATAAATAAAGAAATAAATTAAAGTGGTGAATTACCGACTGGATATGAAATACTAAATATTAAAATGTAAAACAAATATAAAGTATAGAATTAAATCTTATTTATTAGTAAGACTATATGTAGATCATGGATATTTCGAATGAAGATTGAAGAAAATAATTCAAAACATAATTGTATCGTTAACTTTTGGGCTAATTACTAAAAAAAATCCAAATTGTTAGTCCATTTTTTAATAATAGTCTGAACTTTAAAAAGAAGCAATAAAATGTTCAAACTTTTAATTTTTTCAATTCTAGCCCAACTTTCAAAAAATGACAATAAAATACTCAAACTTTAAATTTTGTTCAATTCTAGCCCAACGTTATCTGATGTTCTCCAGATGCTCTCTATTTGTTCTTTTAATGTCCCAAACTACTCTCATATTACAATTTACTGCACTAGTAAGCTCTTCGTTTTTAGTTCGTTCTCCTGATGACATAGTGAAAGGGCGTAGGGGTTGCGTAATCTGAAAATCAAAGGGTGAGAACATTGAGAAAACTAACTGAAAATAAAGGGAAAAACTTAAATCAAAGCGTAAGATCGTCAGAGTTGCATAATCTGATTTATGTCATTTTTAAACAACAATGTCGTTTAAAAAAATATGGATAAATTATATTGCCTTTTAAAAAAGGATTAAAAATTTCTAAAAATAAAGTTAAATTTAAAATAAAGAAATAGTAAGAGATATTGAGATTATATTTTTCTTGCCAAAAGCTCTTCTCTTTATTCTCACTAACTTATACACTTTTTTTTTTTTCCCTTCTTTTACAAAGTTGTTACTTTCCTAAAAATCCAAAAATTCATTTCTATTTGTTTACTCTCTACTCCTCAAGTATGTTATCCCTACTTTGATTCAAAAATTATAGGTCTAATTACCCTTTTACATTTTGTGACTATTCTAGATCTATCATTGTTTGGATATTATATGTGCATGTATGGGGTTCTTAGAGACTTTATATCTTTGAAAGTTTTGCAGTGATGATGATCACTTGCATTATATTTGGTTATATTTAGTATAATTTACAGCGCTATATTACTACTTATCATCGTTTATCATATGTAAAATGAAATATAAAAATTCTCTTAAGTTTGAGGACATCTCTTATGCTAAGTTTTTATGAACCATCTTACATGTTGATTCATTAGCCGGCTCCATTAATAGTAAAGTAATGAATAATATATTATTAACACTGAAGTGTGTCAGGCTATTGGTTATATCTAAGTATAATAATGTGGTAAGTTTGCTTGATTAAACCATTAGCTTGAATAATTTATGATATCTGAATAATTTATTTGATTTTGATTTCTTATTGTAGTTTCAATTTGCAGCATATACTTACTTTTAACTCTTTTATTTATTGCTACTATTTGTGAAAAATTTTAATAAGAATTAATCTAATGTCGGCATGTTATTCTTGCTACAGGGTTTTTTTGCCAAGTGTTATCAATTATTACACTTGGTATATTTTTTTTTCAATATCTAGAAAATCAATAATGACAGTTTGTTGCATATAATGACATAGATGGTGTGGGGTATCATATTTAGATTGTTGAGTCTTTTGTTAAGTCATACAATTATTGTATGATGCCCTTTTAGCATAACGTTTAATCTTCACCATAGTTGCAACTTTAACTTTACTAATCGATCTTCTTGTTTACTTATTTGTAGTTATCAACAACTAGTAAAATTTATAACATATAAAAGGTCTTTCAAGGGTTCTTATCCCTCACTTAAAATTTGTATTTTTAATTCTCTTTAGTTGTTAACTATCTTTTGTTTGTTTTTGGAAAGATAAAATTGATTAAATAAGTAAGTTGCTTTGATAGTGAAAAATATTAATCATTTAAATATTAAATATTTGAGTTTATATGATTCATTAATTTAGTTATGTTATTCATTGTCTTGAAAGAATCAAATATTTAAATCATATTGCACCATATGTTTAATATAATACGAAACAAATCTTTCATTTTCAATAAAATTTTAAAGTCTCCAAATTTTAAAGCAATTTTTTAGATTTTAAAATCCATCGAATTGTGTTCAAGTCTAGTTATTACTAAATAAAAATATAAAGTATAAAATTTTGAGGTACTATAACTTGATGGGTGATATAACCTTACTAAAAATTGTAATGCTTATAGTAAAAAATATAAAGAGATTTAAGAAAATAACACAAATGAGATAACTCACATTTTATTTCATTCAAGCGTTTTATAGAAATAAAAGCTTTTGTAATAACAAGGGTTACAAAGTTTTATGGAGGTTGAAGAAGAAGCAGAGTTTACAATAATATTGTAAGAAAGAAGAAGCCTAGGAGAGTGAGAGAGCTTATAAGGCTAAAGATTAGGGAGGAGAGAGTTAAGAAAATTTAGAGAAAGGTTTACCTACCTCACTTTGTTACAATGAATGCCTTTTATAGCCAAATATCTTAAAATTGCATTCATACATTAAAATAATGACTTTATGATATGGAGCAGAGCTTTTGCATAGTAGGTTTTTGTCAATTTCAAGATTTTGTAGGTAATCGTATTATAATTTGTATGTTGCTCTTCTTTATCCATTTATGCTATGGTAAATTTCATTTGCCATAGGTTTTGTCTAATGATATATTCAATACAGTTTTTAAGCTTTTAAACTACTTAACCTTAAAAAAATATACCAAAGGAAACATCTTGATTGTTCTATACCATATCAACTTCTTCATTATTACTTTTCGAGGTTGATGTGGATCAATTTTTTTAACAATTATTTCATAATATTGAAATATTCTTGTTCTATTCAGGCATCATCCAATAATGTGTTACCTTTTGATTTATGTTGTCAAAATATAGAGCAATTGTCTCTTTAAGAGCCTATAAGTTTTAATTTCACCATTTTTCATCCAAAGATTACTTGTGAACAGCTAAAAAGGCTATTAGTATGGTGATGTCTTTTTAGAGAGGCAATAAAGATGTCATATTGATAGGTTTTGGACTAATACTATTTCCTTTTTAGGGTTATGATCAAATAATGCAAATATAAAAGTAAAAGATTGAAAAAATATAGAAGAAAGGAGAGGAAATGGGGTTTAGTTTCTCTTAATCCACTTGTAAAAGTTTGATGATTTTCATTAGACATAGAGCGAGAGAGAAAAGAAAGAGAGTGGGAGTTTTTCTAGTGATCCTGTCAATTAGCATAAAGTAATTGAAATTTGAAGATTAACTTAAAATATTTTAGACTTAATCTAGGTAGATAGATTATAGATATTATCACTTTTCTCATTGAGACAATTAAAAAAAGATTTTTTTACTTACACTTACTAAATAAAAAGATTCATTAAATGTATGACTCTAAAAGTTTTATTGCACGAGTTGTTAAAAAGAAATACTATTTACTTTAATATTTTAAAATTAAGATATGATTTGAAGTTTGGGGAAATTGTTTGATCTTTAAGAAATAACTTCCATTTATTGTTAGTTATTAATGGCATTGAGAAAAGTTGACAATGATGCAATGAGACTTGTTAATCCAATATTTAGTTAAAATTAGACATTATTCAATGTTTTAAGTATAAATTTTGATAAGAACATTCAGCTTAGGTTATTCAAGAAGTTATGAAAAAAAAATGTATACATTTCATAATATGTATACATTTCATAAGAACATATTGGGAGTTAATATTGAACTCAAATAAGAGATTTTGGTAAAAGAATTTGTAAATAATTTATTATCACCATTGATCATTTTTTGATATTTTGATAGGAATATTAGACTAAGGTGATTTAAAAGACTATGAAAGTATAAAAGAATTTTTAGAAAATTCAATAATGAAACTTAGAGTTAATATAACCATATGAACTCCTACCATTAGCTAGCCTATAATGATATTAATTTTCATAATAAAGGATTCAACTAACCGAACAAAGGGTTAATCTAACTGAACCCTTTACATATTCATTCTTAAATAGTGGAAAAAAATTTAGCTTTTAAAAGAAAAATAATTGGGATGTGTAGTAGTAGACGAGGGCAACATAATAAGAGACTTTAGAGGATTTGCAACATTCTTAATGGATTGTCTTGGCTTTAACTTATTTCAAGAAGTGTCTAATTGATTATTTTACCTTACAGGGGAGTTAAAGGTACTTTTTATATGAAACTGATAGTATATACCAATTAGGAATTTCTAAGTTAATTGTGTTCTTATTTTTGCATCTTAAATGCTACATTAGATGTTAATTAACTATTTACATGCTTTAACTTTTACTTTTAGATAGAATTATAAAGAACCTTAATTCATAGCAGTAATGGAATTAGATGCTTTTAAGCTTTAAATCATATTTTATTAAGTGTAATTTTCCATGATTTATGGCATATATATTAATATTGAGTATTTGGATTACATTTTAGGGCAAGGTGACATCAATGACTATTTAAAATATTATATGCAAATGCATTCATAGAGTTGTTGCCTTATATGTATTATTAGTGTGATATGGTGATCAATTTATGTCATTTGATATGCATTAAGGCCCTGCAAAGGCATTGGGTGTTCTTATGTGTGATTTATAGTGGTGATATATGGTTGGCCAAGGTTTATTAGCCTACACCAAATTAGGACATATATTAATTTGTTGTCTAAAATTAATTATCTAAGGCTATAATAGGGTAGATATCATTTCATTACACATTAACATATAATTCTAGTCCAAATTCAGGATATTATAGGTTATTGGTTGGGAAGAATTGGGCAATGCCTATGATATGTAGGTACAAGGCATTGTGTATAATACTTTTAGCACTAATATATGTTGCATTTAAAATGATTTTTGAATTAATTCATAGGATATCTTTTTCATGACAAGTGCAGTGGTAAAAGATATAGTGCCTTATCGATATTAAATAAGGTTATTATATATAGTATGGTAAGGTTTAGTTATCTTTTTATTTTATTTTATTTTAGTAATTTTCTATTTGGCAATTTAATACCCTAATATGTGCATATTTTAAATGAATATTGCATATAATAAGTGTAGGGGCTAAGCAAGTTTTGAGCATATTTCTTAAAGTTGGATCTATGAGAATTGTTAATAGATAGAGTTGTTTACGAGATTTCTAGTTGCTTGAAAAATATTGAGAACATTATTTTATCAAACATGTTAGCTTTAGCCTATGGTTGAGTTCAGGTAGTTGTTTTGTCATTTAGTGGTGGTTAACTATGGCCCCAACAAGGTTAGCCTGGGTTTGAGACATGAAAAAGTATACAAAAGCTTTAGTTTGAAGGTAGAACATGACCTTGGGGTATGGTGAGATAAGTGGGGGTAGAATAAACGAGTCATTATTTTTGTTTGATTTCGTTAAGAGGGTTCAATTTTTAAACTTAGGTTATGTTGTCTTTTAGATGTTGAACAAGAAAAAGGTGAATGATTACATTTGGAGTTTCTTCAGGTGTGGCTTATGCTTAGAGTTTTATGTGAAAATCTTCAAAGTTTTAGAAGACCTTTAGAATTTTAAATGACTTAATTTTTAGGATAAACTTGTTTTAAAGAGGAGATAGTGTGAGACCTTGAAATTTAAACATTTCTATTTTTATATAAGTTGTTCATATTAATTATTTTGACCTTAATATAAAGTCTTTATAGAATTTGAAGTTTGAAGAAATTGTTTGATGTTTAGGAAATGATTCGTGGTTGATATTTAGTTCTCGATAGTGTTGATATGGTTAATTGTGATGTAGTAAGACTTCTTAGTCTAATATATAGTTAAAACTAAACAATATTTGATGTTTTAAGCACAATTTGTTTTTAAACATTAAGTTGAGGTGATTTAAGAAGTTGTAAAATTTTAAAAGAATTATATATTTCATAATTATACTAAAATTGATATTGAACTTAAATAGGAATTTTTGGTAAAAGAGACTTGTAAATTCATTTTACGGTCACCACTGAATACTCTTTGATATTTTGATCATCACTTTTGGTAGAAATATCATATTGAGGAAATTTAAAAGGTTATAGAAAGATAAGACAATTTTATATAACCTATAAAAATGAACCTAGTGCTCCTATCATTGACTAATTGATGATGGTGCAAATTTTCTTAATAAGGGATTCATCTAAATGAATAAAGTATTAAACTAACTAACCCCTTTGCAACTTATTTTTAAAAATGTGAAAACTAAAAAATTTGCAAAAGAAAAAGCACTAGGAATAGAGTGAAATAAATTAAAGAGACTAGAGAAGAGAATCTTGGAGAATTTACATTATTCTTAACAAATTTATTTTTGGTTTTCATATGTTTTAAGAAAATGCTTGATTGATTATTTTGCCATATAAAAGAGTTCAAGTTATTTTGTATATAAAAGCTTGTAGTACATCACTTAGGTTTTTTAGGTTAATTTTTATTATTTGTGCATTTTAAATATTTTATTATGTGTTAATTAACTAATTATATGCTTTAGTGTTTAATTTTATGTAGAATTGTAGAGAAACCTAATTTAGGATAGTGACATAATTATTTTTATAAAATTGATAGTTTTGAGGGTTTTACCATGTTCAATTGAATATGAAATTTTGTAATTTGTGACATATATATTACCATTATGCGCGTGAAAGTGTTTGAAGGTGACAGCAATGACTATTTTAAATATTATATATAATTACATTCTTTGAACCCGTTCTTTGTGTGTGTTATTAGTTTGATATGACAATTAATTTGTGTTACTTAATGTCTAGGCCTTACGATGATATTGATTGTATTTATGTGTGATGTGTAGTGATGATATATAGTTAACTAAGGTATATTATATAGTATCATATTAGTACAAATACCAATTTGTTATTAGAAATAACTATTTGAGGTCATAATGGGACAACTACCATTTTATTGTCTAAAGCAACTTATTTGGAACCAAATTTATATAAGTATAAGTTTGTTGATCAGGCGAATCAATAAGAACCTATCTTGAATAGGAAAAGGGTATTGTGCATATTAGTTTTCACTATGTATTATTTTTAATATTTATTTTTTAATTTAGTAGATAACATATACAACAACAGATTTAGTGGTGAAAGATGTGCCTTATTATCACTAGTTGATATTATTACATATACTATAATAGGTTTAGTTTTCTTATTTGATTTGATTTTAATTCTTTTATATTTGACAATATATTTATTAGCTCAAGGTTTTATATTAATGATTTTGATGATAATTTTATAATGTTTCAAAATTCAAATTTGGATTATTTCCATAGGTAACGACATAGTCTTGCAAAAGAATGTTTCCTTTCTTATAGGATCCTTCTTAGTGAACTTACCTTATTAAGAAAATTGTATGGTTCTTCATACCTGGGACTAATGTAGCATGATCCCATGCTGAATCATTGTATCTTCCTGAAGCAGTTTGATCAAGAGTACTTGAACTTCCTTCCATTAATCTGTAACAATAAATGAAGACATATATCAAATCATACACAATTTAATTTAATCCAAAACAATCCAATTTTATCTAACAAATTTCATCAATAAGTCAGAAACCAACAATTCATATAATTACACAATACGCAAGTCCATCGTATGTAATATAACTCATTTTGTATGATTACCTCCCTAGATGAACATTTATATATATTACTAGCTGAGGTAGGACTTGGTTTCTTGATAATGAGAGCATACGTTTGTGTTTATTAATTGGACAAATATTTGTGAGCATAGAAGATACATTCACGTGAACGAAAGTGAAACTGATAGCTAATAAATAATCCACACACTTGCTAGCAAGACTTTACAAGTTGTAAAAGGAAATTAGTTTTGTCACATATGATTAAAGTAATAAGATATATTAAATTATGATTAAACTGCATGCATGGTAGGTTGAATGTTAGGCTTCACCACACTTTAATGACATACAATTCAATGAAGAAATACACATCAATTTCTCATGATAATGAATTCTCATAACAATAAAAGAACTAATAGATGCATGATTTTTCAATTGATAGCTTTAAGTTATAGCTAATCTACAAGCCTATAACATTGACTCAATCACTTTAATGACATCTTATAGAAGCTCAAGTTTAGTATCAACAATCAGAAAAAAGATGGACCTTGATTATATTCCAAGGTATTGAGTTTATTTAGATTTGATTTTGGAAATTAATAAAGAAGTTGAGATAACTTGTATAATATATACAAGTAACAAAGAGTTTAGTTTATTAAAAGATAGCGTATAAATTGTAAGATATCCTTTTCGAGAAGTGAAAGAATGCAACTATTATTTTATA
>JANIHZ010000210.1:22126933-22140551 GCA_027478365.1 Erythroxylum rufum | reverse complement strand
GTTAGTTTATACATTTTCATTCATATTATTAGTAGAAAAATATAATAAAAGATTCAAAACTCAATAGATAAGGTTTTATATATGTTCTTTCTTTTACTTTCTTTGTAAAAATCTATTCTTTGTGATTTTGTAATTCATATTCATTTAAGTTTAAAAGTTAAATAGGGCGATGATAGTCACTATTTAAAGTGTGACTATTTAGAGATACCTAAATATGGTTTAGAATGTGAAATTGTGAGGAAATATTCATTTTTTATTTTGATAGTTTAACAATAAAAAATTGCTTAATAGAAGTTAAATGTTTGGAATTTCTTCTTTTTTTTTATGCAATGATGATTTATTATAATTGTAGATTGAGTGAGTATCACTAAATGTCTCCTCTCTCATCAATATGAAGTACAACTCAAATTTTAGAAGATATCTAGAGATGTCTTTATTTAGAAGTACCTCGTTAAATATCTAGATACCTTAGAGAAATATCTCCAATTATCTATTTGAAATATCTAGATACCTTGTAGAAATACCCTAAGTCCATAAACATTTTAAAAACTAGTGGTATATATTAGTTACGTAGAAGGATCCCTTAGTAGCATAAACATGAGTCATTCCCATTTTATAATGATAAGTTCAGATAAATTGAGATGAGTACTAACTGCAAGTGAGAGCTCCTCTTCTATTAAGAGTGTCTTTCTCATCTTTAAGTTATTACTAAAGTTCTTATTATGAATTTAAAAATTCTCTCCTAGTTTTAGTAGAGTGTCCGCTCTAAACTTTCTTTATCATCTTCGTTATATTCTTATGGTTGAAGATGAAAAGTGACGTGGCTCTCCAAGTTCCATAGTTCTCCAAGGAGATTATGACAATTAGAGTATCAAAATGAAGGCTTTTATTTAGAGTGTGCAACTTTTGGGAGATTATAAAGAATGGCTATATTGAGCCAAAAGATAAGACTACTTTTTCTCAACCTCAAAAGGACGTCTTAAAGGTTCAAGGAAAAGAGATAAGAAAGCTCTCTCCCTCATCTTTCAAGCTATAGATGATGATGTTTTTAAGTTGATCTAAACCTCTAACAAGTTCAAGGAAACATAGAAGAAGTTTCAAGTATCATGTAAAGGAGAAGTGAAAGTAAAAAAGGTACACCTCCAATCTTTAAGAAGTCATTTTGAAGCTTTATATATAAAAGAGAATGAAACTATAAACGGTTAATTTTCAAGAGTTATGGTTATAGTTAATCAAATGAGAAAGAATGGATAAACCATTACTAATATAAGAGTGATGGAGAAAATTCTTTGTTCTTTACTTCTAAAATTTGCATGTATTGTAATAATTATTGAAGAAATAAATATTTGGAGATTATGACCATTGAACAACAAAAAGGCCCACTTAAAGCATATGAAGAAAGGTACAAGAGGAAGTAAGAGGTCTTGGAGCATATTATTTAAACCAAGATTACTTTGAATGAGAGGGAAAGAAAATTTAACACCTAAAGAGGTCAAAGAGCAAGAAGTTAAAATGAAAGACATAAAATTCAAATATGATGGGGCTTTAAACTATCTAACAATATAATAAAAGAACCAAGAAATCTATCGACAAGAAGGTGTGGAAGAGTAAGCATGCTAAGAAATGATGGAGGCCAAAGGTATATAAAATCTTAAGTTGAATATTTTAATTATAAAAAACTTGACTATTTTGCTTTAAATGTAAAAATGCTTCTAACAATGTCGAAGAGAAAGTTAATTATGTTCAAGAGGAGAAGCAAGAAGACTCCACTATATTGTTTGCTTACAAAGGAGAAAAATGTATGGAAAAGAGCACTTAGTGCTTGAACACTGATGTTAGTAACTATTTGTGTTGGAGTAAAGATATGTTCATGGAGCTTGATAAGTTTATAAGTGGCAACACTACATTTAGAGATGTATCTAAGATACCTCTCAAAGGAAAAGATAACATCTTAATTCGTTTAAAAGAAGGAAGGCATGATTTTATTTTAAATGTATATTATGTTCAAAATATGAAACACAATATTCTATGTTTGGGCCAACTCTTAGAGAAAGGTTATGATATTTGTCTTAAAGAGAATAGTCTTTCATTAAGAGATCAAAGAAATAATTTGATAGCCAAAATGTCAATGATATAAAGTAGAACATTTTTAATTAACATCCAAGTTTTATGTGATAAAATGTCAGTAAGATTGCATTAAATACCCTTCTTAGCTTTGGCACCTAAGAATTGGGCATTTAAATTTTGAGCATTAAAGTTATTAAGTGAGAAATGAATGGTAAAAGGATTACTTTCCATCGATTATCCGGATCAATTATCTAAGGGTACATACTAGGAAAGCATTTCAAAGGAGGCCATTATAAAAGCTAAGGAGCTATTACAACTCATACATATCGACATATATGGTCTAATTTCACCTTAATCCTTTAGTAAGAATATATACTTCCTTCTCTTTATTAATGATTTTGTAATAAAGACTTGCATCTAATTTTTTAAGGAGAAAATGAAGATATCTTGTGATTTTACAAGGTTTAAGGCACTTATTAAGAAATAAAATGAATGTGTGATCAAGGATTAGAGGAGGAGAATTCACATAAAAAGAGTTCAATAAATTTTTTTGAGAGCATATAATTTATTGTCCTTTAATAGTTTCTAGATCTTCTTAATAAAATGGAGTAACAGAGAGAAAGAATAGGATCATTATTAAAACAACTCAAAGAATGTTGAAAAATAAAAATGATGTAAAAATAGTTTTGGGCTGAAGTCGTGGAATGTATGGCCTATTCATCCAACCTCTCACAAACAAGTAATGTATAAAGAAGAACATCACAAGAGGCATGAAGTAGATGTAAACCTAGCATTGCCCAATTGAAGGCATTTGGAAGCATAGTTTATGTCAACGCCCCAGATGAAAGAAGATCAAAGCTTGACGAAAAGAGTGCAAAGTTACATTTAT
This sequence comes from Erythroxylum rufum, assembly GCA_027478365.1. Lineage (NCBI taxonomy): Eukaryota > Viridiplantae > Streptophyta > Magnoliopsida > Malpighiales > Erythroxylaceae > Erythroxylum > Erythroxylum rufum. The sequence continues at coordinate 22,137,595 of JANIHZ010000210.1, read as the reverse complement.
TACTTATGATGAAAGCTCAGAAGTCCATGAGTTTACAATCTAAGTAATGGTAAAGTATTCATTAGTAGATATGTAAAGTTTGATGAAGAAGATGTATGGCAATGGGATGTCCAAGACGGTTGTAAGCAAGAAGACAAACAAGTGAAGAAGCACAAGAGGGCTATGAAAAAATCAAAAGAGATTTGTAAGGCATAATTGAGGTAAAAGACTCAAAATGACTTGACTTTATTTTGTTGCTTTGGCAATTATGAATAAATAGATTTTGAAAAAGTGGCCCAATATAAGAAATGGAGAAATACTATGAATGGTAAGATTAATGCTATTATAAAAAATAAAATAGGGAGATTACAGCACTTTCAAAAGGGCAAAAGATAATTAAAGTAAAGTGGGTTTATAAGACAAAAAAGATTGTTGAAGGAGAGGTAGAAAGATACAAGGCAAGGCCAGTAATAGAAAGCTATAAGTAAAAAGTCAGCATTGATTATAAATAGGTATTTATGCTCGATGTTTGTTTCTAAACTATTAGATTAATTATTTATTTAACAACCTACAAATAAAAGGAAGATTCATCAAATATTTGTAAATTTGGCTTTTTTGAATGACTTCTTTGAAGAGGAAGTATATGTAGAACAACTTTTGAGATATATGGTCACAAAGACAAAGTACTGAAGTTAAAGAAAGCATTATATGGCTTAAAGCAAGTTCCAAAGACATTGTACAGTAGAATTGACAAAAATTTCAAGACAATAACTTTACAAAATGCCCACATATATCTTAATTGTTTGCTTATATGTAGATGATTTGATCTTCACGAGCAACAATCCTAGGTTGATTGATGAATTAAAAGTCACAATGAAAAATGAGTTTGAGATGAGTAAGCTTAGCCTTATATCTTACTATCTTGGCATTGAAGTAAAATATATATATATATAAAAAAAGAAGGCAAATTCATCCCATAAGAAGGCTATGTAAGGGATATGCTCAAGAAATTAAAGATGGATTAATGCAAGCCTATTAAAACACCTATTAAATGTGAAATCAATTTATCCATGCAAAAAGGATAAAATATGGATCCTACACTATTTAGGAGTCTCATTAGGTGATTAAAAAATTTGACATGTACAAAGTCTAACATCCTCTGCAAAGTTGGACTTATTAGCCGCTACAAAAGGCCATCTATAACCATATATTTATAGACGACTAAAAGGATTCACCATTATATTAAAGGGAACTTGATTATGACTTACTCCATTCACTATCCACTAAGTTCAATCTTGTTGGCTCTTGTGATAGCGATGAGACTAGAGATGTTGATGATAGGAAAAAAGCATTAATAATTATGTATTTTATACAAGAAATATTGTCTTCATTTAAAGTTCTAAAAAATAACCTACTCTTACCTTTTCCACTTTGTGAAGTTGAGTATATGGCTACTAGTTCTTGTGTTTTTCATGTCATTTCACTAACAAGTTTGATGAAGGTGTTTCATATGCCGTAAGAAGAGCCTAGGAAAGTTCTTATTGATAACAAGTTTGCAATAGCCTTGGCTAAAAATATAATCCTTCATGATAAGAGCAAGCATATAGATACGAGATACCATTTTGTAAGAGCATGCATGAAGAGAAAAGAAGTGGAGAGAGAGTACGTGAAAACTCAAAACCATGTAGTTGATATCTTCACAAATACTTTTAAAAAGGATATCTTCATCAAGCTTAAAAGCAACTTTAGAGTTACCAAATCACGTTTAAGGAGGTGGTGCAATATAAACTTATTTTGGATTTCATGTATTTGGTCAAAGAAATAGGTCAATCATGTGAATCTAAAGTATAACCTGAATTTTAGAAGATGTCTAGAGACTTCTTTATCTAGAAATACCTCTTCAAATATTTAGATATTTTAAAGAAATATCTCTCAGTTATCTAGGTATAAATATCTAGATACCTAGATAATTGCCAAATGCTTCGTTTTCTTCCATCTAAAAAAACTTTTGATCGAAAATAAAAAAAATTTTGAGAAAAAGAAAAACAAGTCAGCCGTAAGTGTGGCAGCTTAACCGAGCTTCTCGATTTGGGAAAATGTGCTTTTGATATAACATATTAAGTTGTATGTCTATAATTTTTAAAACAACCAAGCTAGCACTTTGATTATGGGTTAATTACACCGAATATATTTTAGTTTAATTTTACTCTCTTACTATTATTTAACTATTTTTAAATTTTAGTTTTTGTATTTTATAAAAATTTTCATAATGAAAAACAAAAGATAAAATTGTGAACAATAAGCTAATGAAATATAAAGAAAGAAAATCTTATAACAAATGATAGTTTTTAAAATATACAAATTTAAAAATATTTATCAATCTCCTTGGATCATTTTTGTAGACTTCGACAGTATGTTCTATCATATAGAAGCTAAAAGAAACTCATCCTTTGAGAACTTTTCAAAAGACTGCTTCAGGGACTTTAATAGTAAGTAACATTCAAGTGATTACGGGATATAACATACATGCCAAAATATCAGCTAATTAATTAGAGGTTTGTGCAACTTGAAGATGTTAATTAATTCCTATCTTAGGGATCTTCATTTAAAAAGACAAGTCCCTAGTATAGGCACAACCAGAAGAATTTGTTTGTGGTAATATATATATAGGAACTTGCAAGACGAAATAAAGAATTAAGAAAACAGAAACATTACTCAAAATGTTGAATCTTCTTATATTTCAAATAATGGTAAACAATTACTCATGATACATGAATGTCACAAAAGTAATGGAGAAGATAGCATCACTCAAAATGTTGAATCTTCTTATTCAAATAATGGTAAACAAAGTAAAGTTCTCAAGAATTTGATTATAAATAATATTTGCACTCAATATTTCATCCTAAACTTGGATAATCAAACTTAAAAAATTATTTTGAAACGTATGCTATAAATTCAGGTAGTGATATTGATATATTAGAATATTAGAATGTAACTTCTAAAAGATTTCTTACTTCAGTATATTAGCTACAGATCTTTTAACTATTTATATTTTTTTATAGGTTTTTCAGAATTTGTGTTTAGCTTGACTAAAGAAATGGTAAATCCATCTCTTAGTAAATAGATATAATTTTATTTATATTTTAAATTACTTATTCTATTTAAATTATTTGTTATAAGGAATAATAACGATTTTTTTAGTGATAATGATAAAGAAAAAATGATGATATTGAATAATTTGAATTTAATTATTATGAATTCTATATTAAAAAATTATATTTTATTTTAGATTGAATTTATGGTTTGATAAATATTCAAATATTTTAATTAAATTTAATATGACTTTGTATACTAGAATATAAATCAATAATTGTGTGTAACAGTTATATTTTATATAATTGTTAAAATCTTTAAAAAGTATAAAATTATGAATTAGATTTAAATTTTAAATTTTTATAATAAGTCATATTTAAATTTAAAATCAAACCCATTTCATTAGTTGAATTGAGCATGAGCCTGATGAAATTTTTTTTGGGTAGACTTTATTGAAACCCATCAAGTCAGGAACTTCATTTACCTGAATTTTGGATTTTTTTTTCTTTTGTTGAGAGTATTAATCTCTTCGTTGGATAAAAGTCACAAGAGAGTTTTGGATAAAAGTCACAAGAGAGTTTTGGAATGCGTCGTACCTGCAATGGCGAAAAGATATCCCAAGTTAACCGGTAGAAGCCTTCTCGTTCTTCATGATCATGTGGAATGACTTGACACGATCTTCCTCTACTATATCTCTCAACACATCGTCTTCAATCTTTTCTGCTTGCCAACGAGAAGGGTCTTCGACAAATGCTTCACTGAATATCATACTCGAAACCCACTCCTTCCATGTGGTCCTACGATACTTGTCCTCTTCAAGTGTTCCCGTTGCAAGAAGTTGATACACGTACACCACCTTCTGTTGACCAGGCCTGAATGCTCGAGCAATAGCCTGTTTCGTTTTGGAAGGATTCCACTCTGAGTCCAGTAGAATCACACGTGAAGCTGCAGTCAAACTAATGCCTTCAGCACATGCTGAGATTGAAGCAAGTAAAACACTTGAAGGACTACCAGACTCTTCAAACTTATCCATAACTCTTCCTCGTTCAAATAGTTCAAGATCACCTGTTAGGACTAGAATTTCTCTGCCCTTTTGCCACCTGAAGACTCTCTCAAACAAATCAATGAAAAATTTTATGGGTGCAATGTTGTGGCAAAATATAAGAACCTTCTCATTCCGGACTGCTCGATACAGAAGATTCAGAACAAACATCACTTTAGACCCTTTTCTGAAATCTAATTTCAGCTTCTCCATAGCTATCAATTCTTTTGGGGTAAAGAACTTTTTAGCACACTTAGAAGTTTTGACTAACCAAGGGTGTATCGACGCAAGTGTTATCAAAAGTTCCAGTTCCAGAGGGTATCCATGATATGTGGCCATTATTTTATGAAGTTTTACCAGAAACTCATGCTGTATAGCTGTCGAGTTCATCAATAGTGTGTAAATTTGTAAACCTGGGAGGCTATCAGAAGCTCCGCCTTCATATACATCAATAAACCCATTAGTAATTTTTTTCAGCATATTTAGACCCTGCAATCTTTCATCTGATATGTTGGAATCAATTTTCTTTGCAATGATATCTAGGAAAAATTTCCTTGCTCGTGCTTCCAACAAATGGGGCGCTTTTCCTTTCTCTTTCTTCTTCCTCCTCAACTTCGGATCCAACTCTCTCAAAACTTCTGTAATGAACTTAGGCCTAGCCAGACACAGGGTGTTGAAATATTCACAAAAGTTATTTTGAAACAAAGTGCCTGAAAGAAGCACCCTCAAATCAGTTTGCACTTTCATCAGGACTTTTCTCAGCCTTGATTTCGTGCTTCTAGGATTATGGCCTTCATCTAGAACGAGGATCCCAGGACTTTCTCGCAACACTTTGGCCATATACTTTCTGTGAGCAAACTTGGAGTCATCTCTCATCAATGTCAGAAATGAGGTGTAGCCCATCACCAAAACACTTGGCTGTGCATGCCATTTCTGAATTTTCTCTAGGCAATCCAAAACATGCATGATATCTTGAGAAAGTTGTGGACCACTGCTGCCTCGAAATGTCACTGACTTCTGCCTGAAGGCTCTAAAGGTTATGCGACCATGGATAAGATGAACAGGGATTGGACTTTGCCACTTAATAAATTCCTTGTACCAGGTATAGAGAGTTGTTTTTGGAGCAAGGACCAAAGGTCTTTTTGCTGGAAACAACCTTAAGTAGCTAGCAAGAAATGCAATGATAAGAAAGGTTTTTCCAGCTCCAGGAGTATGAGAGACTACACATCCTCCTATCTTCTTTGACGCCTTTTTCATTAGTCCTGGGACCAAAGAACCAGCAGTATTTCTCCATAGAAACTCAAAAGCTTTTTGCTGGTGCACGTGCAATTTCTTTCTCAGCTCAGGAACCAAGGCCCAAACATTCTCCTTTTCTTCTGATGAAGGCATGTCTTTAGAGAAAGCTTGATTGCTGAAAAGCTTCATGCCTTCATCTTCATCTGACTTAAGCTCTGAATGTTCTATGCATGGTTTGTTTTCTGTTGCCCAGCCGGTGAAGTCCATCTGGAAAAATGTTATTTGCATTGATGTCAGCAAACTGTACAAAAGACTAAAATCATGACGCTCTGTTGTATCACAATAGAAGCTTGATTTATATATTCGAAACAGATCATAATCAATTCCAAGTAAATGATAACTACAGAGCATATTCCTCAACTAAATAACAACTACAGAACCTCTGTTGTAGGCTTCGTTAAATTATTACACATTTCAGCACGGAGATAAAGATCCTTTCTCTTCTGCACTTTAAGAACATGCCACCATAGATCTATCTGAAGGATGAGCAAGAAAGGCAGTAACTATAACACATATGTTGCTCTTTAATTCAGATTTGACTTACAAATGGTGGTGATACATATTTTATTTCGCATCTCACGAAGCCACATATATGGCATAAGATCCCAATTTCTTCATCTAGCTTGAATTCATGCTGGCAATATGCGTTTGAGTTTCTCTTCATCCGAGTTGAAACTTGAACCTGAGAATGAGCAATAAAGTACAAAAACTACAGTACATATGAATATTTCTATGTGAACATGTGCAGAATGTATGCACATAGGATTCTAGATACATCAACGTGTGCATAGCTCATCATATTATCTACCTAAGATACAGTCGAGCAAAATCCCAACTCAAACTTCACATACCTCATTTTCCTCTGAAAGATAAGCCGATGCTAGTGATATTTCCATATCCCTCCATAACATTTCAGTTTCTGAAATTTCATCCTCCTTCGCAATTGATGACAGTTCCATTTCCTCTCTGTGATGTACGCAGGTTTTTGCCTTAAACTGCTCCCACTGGTCAATTATAGGCGGTTCTTCCTGTGACATGATTGTGGAATCAATATTTTTCATGTATGAATGTATAAGTTTGTTATACACCCTGGCACTTAAAGTTGGCTTCGTACGAGTCCTTGACTCACAAGAATCCTCCATCTTTGGACGTATAGAACAATATCTTGCATTTTCAGCTTTGGAAAAAGAAGCACTTCCGACCCATTTAGTTTCAAACACCATATCTTCCAAGTCAAAGTTATCTTTACTTGGTGCAGTAGAGGAATTTTTTCTGTTATAGTAACGGAGCGAAGCTTTCTTAGTCCATCTGAGGTGTTTGACAGAATTATTATGTGGGGAATCAAATTGCTCGACTATTATCGGGTCACCATCAGCAGGCACAGGAACAATAGCAAGTTGAGATTCATCAGTATTTCTTTGGGCCACACCTGATTTAATCTTCCTTGACTTAGACTTTGGCGCAGAAGCAGGAAGAATGCCAGATGTGTCAAGTTTAAGAGAATGAACTAATTTATTTGTTGTATGTCTTTTCGAACCACCTGCGCATGCGCTGATCAAATAGGACAATGGCATGTGCAGTTCATCATCCTTCCACTTATCTTGCGTGTATGGCATGATTCGCAGCAAGCCAACATCTCTCGCTGGAGGAATGCCACAACCTAGGAAACGTTCAGGTTGTACATTTCGACGCTTAGATCTCCGTAAGTTCATAACGTTGTCCAACAGTAATGGTTCAGCCTTATCTATAACAGAAGCAGATGATGCCTCAATGGTTTCAACAGCAATAAATTGCATCACAGTGGGAGTTAACGTATCATTGTCCAGCTTGAAATTCAAAGAAGTTTGATGATTATTTGCTCTTACCAAAAGGTGGTCATTCTCTGAAATCTGATAGACAATCTTTCTCTGAACTGATCTTACATCAAACACGATTTGCTTTAGTACAGATGCCACAAGTAGCCATGTAAGATCAGATAAGAACTTCCCCGAGAACAATTTTGTTCTTTGTACCAAAGGGCAGTCCTCAGAGGAATTCCAGCGATATGATTCTCCTTCACAAGGACAATTTTCAAGCCTTTGAAGAATGGAAATTTGACCAACTCCAATTAGTTTAGTATCTTTACTAACTGTTCCTCTCTCTGAACCAAGATGTCCTTGGTTAACATACAGCTTAACAAAAAATAGGCATGAACATCGAAGGTCATGAGTCTTTCTCTCTATAGAACTTATTTTAGCATCAATCCACACCTATGTGACAAAGTAAAACTTGGAAATCAACCCCAAATGTCACAATTCCTTCCAAGTGAAGCATATATAGAGTAGTTATTCCAGAAACAGTTTCAATCAACAAATGTGATCATTAAGTTCAATGTAACATTAACTTACAGGTTCTGGATTTTGTCCTTCAGAGTCCTCTTTGTCGTTACAGGTTGAGAGCACACAAACATCAATTCCAGGTCTCAAAAAGCAAATGCAATCAGATATAGTCGCCTGCCTTGACTTTATGCGAATGTTTGCGTAAGGTCCATTCTTTGCTGTCGATTGAGTATTGTCAGTAAAATTCATTGTCATAAGCCCATCCCTAACTTCAATGAACTCCACACTTTGCCATGAGCCATTCCGCAGGGCCTCAAAAGCTGTCAGATAAAACTCATTAAGGAAGTCTTCGAAAAGGTTTTAATTTAGAGAGCAATTCACTTACTATTGTCAACCAATTACTTCACAGTTCAGCCTTACCAAATGAAAAGAAATTATGCACACTTGATCTACTCAGATCAGTCTATTCCACACATTCAAGGCTAAAGGCGTTTTAAAAAATCATGTATCTTGTTAATTTGATCTAGCTCAAGGATATAGCGGTTTGACCATTTTCTGTTTTAAAAAACTTGGACCTCCACATTCTAACTACTTCCCAGTATGGCATCAAGATCATAATGGCATTATCAGCTGCTACAATTCGATATGATTCAAAATCATGAACCAAAAAAAAAATTGTCACAAGCGTACAGCCGCTTCAACTTCGAGAAAAAACACTTCATAAACGAAATGAAGTGTTTCGGCCTGGAAAGTTCCCCATGAAAATACTTATATATAAAAAAAGAAAAAGAAAAGAAGGCAAGAAGGTTTAATTACGGGGATCATCAAATGGATTTTGAGATTGATCTAGACGCTTTCTCTTCATTGTTGATCCGGCTATTGTTTATTTCTTCACAGAGACCTGCAATCCAAGATTCACGTTTACTCACTGCACTGCAGTTTTTTCTATCATCAATAACACATTATCAGCAAGCGTTGAAGTTGTCCCAAAAAAAAAAAAAAAACAGCCACAGCTAGTATGCTAGGGCCTTCGGACCACAAGAAAGTGGATGTCAGGATCTCCATTGCAATAAGGAGAGTTCTCGACAATGATAAAGCCCTTATTTTTAAGGAACAAGCGAAAAATCACTGCTTAGGCATAATAAACTAATGAATGCTTCATTCGTTTTATTCTTTTCTTCTTTTTGTTTTGCCAACAACGGCAAGAAAGGGGGAGAACGTAATCTACACCACCTTTAATTCAGTAAAAAATGCTACCATGTAATTGTTAAGCTCATAAATATTGATTTGTCATCCCCCCTGTTCTTGTGGCTGGTATCAAAATGCAATCTGTTAAAAAATATATATCATGACAAGGAGTGGTTAATATTTGCACATGCACATGCAGTAAATTAGAACTTTCAGAAATGGATAAATGTAAATGAAAAAGAAGTGATCAAGTTAAGAAACTTCGTCAAATATAAATTTATACACTACCAAAGTTTTGAACTTCAAAAACCAAAACAAACAGAGCATCACTTTCTTCCAAACTGGAAAGAAGGCTGGCTGGGATCAAAATGCATTTTAAAAGAGCTGGCTGGGATCAAAATGCATTTTAAAAGAGCTCTCTTCACGAAAACGAAAAGAAACATCAAAGTCATCATTCTGACCTGAAAATTTATTACGGCTACATCGAGAGAGGCAAATTCAGATGAGCTTGACTAAAGAGTTTCTGATTCCGGCGAGATTTTCATGGAGAAAAAGCAAGTGAAGCCATGGCAGAGAGTGAACTGCAATGAACCAGGAGAAACGTGCACACGCACACGCACACACTCAGAAAGGGACTTCAAAGGAACAAGGGCAAGGCGTGACAGAATATCGAGGTTTGCGCGAGTTCATGAGAATGTGCTCACAATGACAGACAGGTCGGGGAACGAGATCAGAAAAAAAAAAAAGAGCTCATCGACGGCTGTGATTTGATGTTGAGTTGATGTTGGACTTAGTAAAGCCATTAAGATGGGTGGGTGAGCAATTAAGATTAATTTTGATGTATGAGATAAGCAACGTGGGTAAGACTAAAGAGGATAATGGTATCGTAAAGGTTTTTAAAATGAGATTGAAGTTATAAATAAAATTTTAAAGAATAGAAGATTCAATTAGTATTTAATTATTGTAAAATTAATTAAAAATTAAATAAAATTAAAAGTAATGTAATGACATGACACAAAGCCAAACTGCTCAATAACTTTGACCAGTTTTTCTTTTCAATGGCTTTTGAACTCAAACGAAACAGCAAAGCAGTAAAATACTGTCCTCCTACAGTCCTACTCCAATGATCCATTTGAGTGAAGTAGTGTCTTTTCTAAAACTATCTCCTCAACTTTGTAATTAAACAGGAACTTTTGCACTTACCTTCTTAAAATAAATTTGGAAACTTAAACCGTAGGAATCTCGAGCAGCTCCTGTGCGGATTTCATGATTCCAGTTCATAAGCACCAAACCGTACAAAATAAGGCTTTGATTTTGGGTCCTTTAATAAATTTCTTCCAGATTCCTCCAATTAAGGGTTAAGTTAATCTGGGAAGTGGGGATTATTAAGGCTAGTATTTTTCCTCTTAAAAGTTAAAATCCATTCGGAAAAAGAATTACAGACACAGAACTTTGGATGAAAATAATTGTCCGATTTTCAGAATGCTCCTTTCTAGCTCGAGGCGTCTTTGGGACATAGTATTTAACGACAGTCCGCAACTCAACTCCATAATTGTTTCGGCCCTAGTTTTTATTTTTATTTTTAAGTTTTTGCTTTTGTTTTTAAATTTAGAAAAAAAAATTTATTTGTTTTCAGAACTAAAAACTACAAACGGCCCCTTCGTTCTTTCTTTTCAGATTAATTATTAGATTTTCACAATTTTAATTTACTTTAATTTAAATTTAAAAACTGTATACTATTTTAAC
>JANIHZ010000210.1:22078918-22093762 GCA_027478365.1 Erythroxylum rufum | reverse complement strand
ATAAAATGATTTCTCAATTGCTTTATAATTGTGGCATTTGTTGCTTTTGAATGGTTTACGGAATTGCTATATGTTTTGTTATATGAAATTTTTATGATGAATTGTGCATTGCTACATGAAATGGTTTTTTTCCCATAAAATTGCATGCTCATGAAAAACAAGTTTCCGAAATGTTGCCATTTGGGCAATCTGTTTTCGAGTCATGAATTACATGTTATGTGGGTTTGGTGTAGTTCATCCAAGAATTGTCACTTGCACGTTGACCAAGTCAAGGCTTCTCCCGCCTGCCCGCTAGTGACACGAAGCTCCTTTATGGACTCCCTCAAGTTTACGATTACACAAGACCATTACGTGGAATTGTGTAGTTCGTCATGTTTATGGACCTACCCAAATTATTTTTGATGTGCTTACGTGTTTATGATTGTGACAAGTTTGATGAATGCATGATTCACGATATTTATAAATTTCTTGACAAGTTGTGAATTTGAGAAATATTTGTTACATGGATTTTTACAATGTGAAATTTTACAATCGAAATAAATATTTCAATAGGTTTTGCTTGTTTTTCGGTTATAAACTGTTACTTGCAAGCTTTTTAAGCTCACCCCAACTTTCCTTCCCCTATTAAGGTGATGAGTAAGAGACCAAGTGAAAGAAAGTCAAGACTTCACTTTGAATTTGCATGTTTGTTTGGTCTTGGAGTAGTTTATATAAAACAAAGCTGTAATTGCATTTTGAGCAATTATCATTCAAGTATCTTATGTAATTTGGGAATTTTTGCGAAATGATATATTATGGTATGAGATGCCAATAAAGCTTGTAAACTCTTATTTATGATGTTAATGAAATATGAATTTGTGTATGATTTTGAAATGTGAAATTGTGTATGGATGATATGAGTTGAGTTAAAATTAGGTATATTTGAAGTCATTAACTTTAGATGATAAATCTTGAGCATGAACTATTATTATATATATATGTGTGTGTGAATTATTATAGAAAAGAAAGATAAAGATTTTTGGTGAATGATAATGAAAAATTTAGGAAAACATAAAAATTACATAAAACACGAAAGTACTGGCAGAAAAACCCATGCCATGTTTTAAAAGAGGTTGCTAGGTATTTACAAACTCTCACGTAACTTTCACTAGTCTTTCAAAAAGGTTGAGAAATTTTCAATCATGTATATATACAAAATTGAGAATGACAACAACGTCCAACACATATTGTGCCATCTTCTGCCATCTTCATAACCACCTATACAACAAGAACCCAATTACACAACAAGAAGACATATTATGCCAACTACATCTTGTATTATGAAAGCTAAATGTTGTTTTTAAGGGTACAGTCGACAAACACAATCTGTTATACAGCAAATGAAAAGCTTGCTCATAAATTTAACAACCCAATACTACATTAACCAGAAAGCGAAGAGAATTAAGTCATATTCCCAACATTAATTAATACAAGAACTTTGTAACAATAAGCAAATACGATTTACAATAAAAGAATTTGACCATATTCCAAGAAAACGTATTCGTCAGTTCAACTCATTTTGCGAACGGTGCTGGAAACAAATGAGCGAAGCAGGGACACTAAGATAACAAAGCTGAAATTTACTGAATGCCTCATCTTGTTGAAGATTCGTCTACGCACAATTTTGTATTAGCTCCAAGCTTATATATACAAGAAAAATTTCTTCCCCCTCGTATCTAATCTACAAGATGAATCTAACAAGAACATGCTTTCAACACACTCCACCAACTATGAAAGTTGGAATTTCATGGCCAATTACTCTTGTCTAAAATCATATTGAGAATCAGCTCATATAATGGTAAATTTGGCATAGCACAAAAACAGAATTGACGAACTGTTTTTTTTTTTTTTCTTTTTGGGTCCCGCCAAATGAGTATAAAACAAAACGCATTCTCTAGTTCTTTCCTTCTTGAAGTGTCGAAGACGCTTCTCATTTTGTATGGGTCCTAAATCATGCGTTCTCAAAGTCCAGTTCAGATAGTCCCAGGTCACAGAAGCCCTGATCATCCAATTGAAGAGTGTCATCCTCCTGCCTGCCAGGCATTAAGAAATCAAAGCTGTACACGTTGCCCGAAGGAACTGGTAGCTCCGTAGGCTCTGAGCTGCAAATAAACCTCGCATATGGTTTCTCCAATGGCGGCTGGTGCTGCATCATTGGATTTTGAGGATATGAACGCTGAGCAGCATCGAAATTTGTATGAAGCGGAGGGCTGTCCATGGAACTGAGCAGTTCATCCACACTGAAAATCTCATCCATTGAGAAATCCTGCAAAAAATCCTGGCCATCATGACCATTTATCCACCCAAAATCCCCGGCCTTTGGAGTTTCACATGCCTCGCTCTTTTCTACCTCTTCTTTGGTAGGATAACTTTCTGCTTCAGTTTCACGAATACCTTGCATAGTTTCCTTCTGGTCGTTGTTCACCTCCTCTTTTAGTGCACAATTTCGCAATGAAGGTTCATACATCGCTGTGGGCTCTGTTTTGATTTGTGATTGACCTTCACCATAATCAATCTTTGCAACCTGCTCTTTTGTATCTTCACATCCACAAATTTCAGAGTGATTCGAAGTCATAGTAGAGTCCGAATCTGCAGGAGTTGCAACCGGAGAATAATCCTTAGGTGTTATAGATGAAAAAGGACCCCTTGAAGTACCTGTAGGATGCGCCACCTCCGGAAGATTTAGCCGGGCATAAGGGCCATACATAGCCCTTGCTGCTTCGTCATAGGCAAGAGCAGCTTCATAGGCAGTGGGGAAGGTACCAAGCCAAAGTCTTGGCCCTCTATTAGGTTCCCTAATCTCTGCAACCCACTTTCCCCATGTCCTCTGCCTAACACCTCTATAATTACAAACAGAGTTCTGGGGTCCTCCTTTCCCTTTCATGCATCCTTTTTTTGATCCCTTGGCAGGAACTCTCCGCGATGGTTTATTATCTCCATTACCACCAGAATCAATATACTCGTTGTATTCTTTCCACTTTTTCAGTGTTTGAGCCACGGACTTGGTACCGTCCCGTCGCTTCCTCTTCCTGATAGATTCCGATGGCACACAAGCCACATCAGAACTTGCAACAAAAGATCCCATCTTGCAACTTTCAACGACTTATCCTTTCTTCACAACAAAATCCACTCCACAGTTTCCGTAGTTATACTCTCCAAATCCCCACTAAACCCTAACACGAGAAACCCGGTTTATCTGCAACCGACAAAAAAGAGAAAAATTGGAACACTGGGATCACAGAAGAACAGAAGGGGAAAAGGAACGCATAAGAACAGATATTGCAGTTAAATGCTCAAAACTCAAACTTGTCCAGACTTTAAATTTCCTATTCGGAATGTGAAAATACACCCGGTTATTACTACGTTTACCTACTACGCAAGGAATTACGCTTGCGGTCCAATACAACTATTATTATTTCGTTTCCTATTTAGTGATAGACTATTACAACTTTATTGCACAACCGGTACCTTGGAGATCAAGTTTACTTATTAGTAATCGGAAATACTGTTACATTTCTAAAATGACCCGGAAAAGGACCACACTATTAAGTTTTGTTCAACTTAAAAAACGATGACGTTCCGGTTCCGCCACGACTCATCCGCTCCTTTCCCAAAATCCCCAAATTACAATCTACAATCAAGAGATTAAAGACAGAACGAAACCCTAATCCTAAATCTTCAAAACCCAACCGCTCAAAACAGAAGTACACCCAATTAACCCAGAAGCGTCACCAATGAAAGAAAAACCGTTTCCAAAGTTCAATCAGCAAAGTAGAGGATAACTGGAAAGAAATCAGTCAAGTAGAAACGGAAAGGCGAAGTTGACCAACCTGTAAGCTGTCCCCGGAGACACAAGAACTGAAAATTTAAACTCTCTCAACTCCTCTTCTTGCTCCTGGTACGCTTTACTGAATCCCGTGTAAGTTTGATTTGTTCTGTAGGATAGGTAGATGATTCTTTGGTGTGATTTGATGTTTGTATAAGGATGAACAGAGAGTAAGTTTAGCAGATAGCTGTGTCTGTTTGCTTGGCCTGTTAAACATTGCAAAGGAGAGAAAATAGATATTTATAGCCTTCTCTAGATATTTCTGATTTCCTTTCTCGGATATAATGACGTGGCAACGATCTTATCACGATATGTGGGTGAACCTTAGTTGTTATACAATGAGCACCCGAACCTTCTCCGAGCCTCCAGAGCCACCCGTTTTGTTTTCCTTTGCCACAAAGCAATTGCCAGTTTTGCGCTCATTTACTCTTTCCCCCACGAAGTTTCTCGAAATTTCAAGTCTGCCACTATATCTGGACCCCTCAAGGCTCACAAATATCTTCTCCTCCTGCAAGCTGTGTCCAGTTCTGTTATTAGTCATTCGGAACGACATTGTAATTAGCATTTCGATAACTGGATTTCTCCGTAATTTGTATAAGTTTTGCGCCACTGATCTGATTGGCTTGTTCCTTCTTATTTTGTTTTCCTTTTCTATCAGTTGATCAATGTGAAGCAACTAACTGGACTACACGTTAGCGTATCCGTAAATTATCAAATGAACGGGGGCAGTCTATGTATTAGATGAAAGGACTGGTGGTCGCAAATTGAAGAAAAAGATGTGAATAAAGCAGCACGTGGATACCACAAGAAGGATACACGTGTAAAAGTCAACAACGGACAAACTGTCGAGTGATCCCATCCTAGTTCTCTGGTCATTCTGTGCACGTCTAGCACGTGGCCGCGTGGGATGAGGCAGAGACTGTTCTGTACAGGTTTGACACGCTGTTGAAAAGAAGTCATCATCAATGCGAGTAGAGATCAAAGTCCAATTGGCAATTGCATCTAGAAGAGATGTGGACCTCTGGAACGTCATCCGTGACTTAGTGTGAATGTTGGTATTCATTTGTTTATCCCAACGGTTGTAATGGAAAGCAGCCCAATTGAAGGTTTGTTGTAATAGAACAAAGGTACATAGACCTAACAGTAACAGCTCCAAGAGTAAGATTATAATTATTATGGATCGTCTAGGCCACGAAGGAGGCAGTATAATTTCAATTGGTCAAACTAAACGACATGAAAAAGAATAATTGAATAAGGTCAGGCCCATTCAATATTTGATGGTCATTAATTTAATAACTTTTACTAATTTATCCTATATTGAATTAAACTGACGGTATTGCTCACTTATTTTCACTGCTGTTTTTGTACGGCGGATCCGACCCATGTTGTTGGACGGTCGATTAAGAAGTTATATTGTATGCTATGCACCTTGCAAGAACATCAGATACAGGATAGAAGTAGGAAGAAGGAGAGATTTTTGGGAACAAAGTTGCAGGTGTTATTAATAGTAAAAATTATTACAGCTAAAAATCAATGGTCGTACGGGTTCGCGAGCAAGTAGATGGCAATTAACATTGCAAAAGGGACCATCACCCTCCAACCCCGCGGTTTTATCTATCGGAAAAGAAAACAAAGAAACAATTTGACAAGAAGACTATTGAAAGGGAAAACCCGACGGTACTGAAACTCCAATGCTATGAGAAGGGAAAAATTGGACACCCACTGTTGTTGAGCTTGACAATGTCTACGATAGCCATTTTCTATGTATTTAATTATATCGTATCTCTTAACATGCAGGCAGATCCCCTGGAGGTGCCTGTAAAGTCTGCAATTCCCCAACCCCATCCTCAACCAAAAAAGCCATCGCCAGGCCCCATGTGATATGAACGTCCAAGTGACAGTGCATAATCCACACACCTATTCAATCACAGTGCAGACAGATAGTTTAGTATTCAGTTCACTTTAGTTTCATGGAGAGAAAGGGGGCAACATTTACTTACCAGGATTATCAGCAACGAATCTGATGACAGCCCAACCATTTGAGGGCACGGCAACTGTATTTCTCAACGGTGGATCAACAAGATTGAATTTTGATTTATCCTTTTCAGGATTGAAATTTCCAAACCCTTCAGCGATGATATAGAAATCATATCCATGCAAATGAATCGGATGATTCTCGGGCGTAACAATGCTTGTATCTTGTATTACAACCTGAACTCTTGATCCGTACTTCAACTTATACAATTTAGTGCCGCGAACAGGTTGCCAAAGTGACCTGCTCACGTTACCAGTGTAATCGAACTTCACAGGTGGTTTTGCCGGAAAATCAGTCGTGAAAACTCCAGGGATACTGTTGTGATGAGCTTGGAGCAAAGAGAAAGTTGACGGGAGAACAAAAGAAACATTGTTCATGCTAGCAGTGAAGCGAGTGCCATTTGGTCCCTGACAATTTCTAGCTCTGGCGTTTTTAGGACACTTGTTGAGTCCTAAACCAACGGTGAAGAACAGGCTTTCGTCAATATCTGTGGGGACTTCCACCTTCTGTGGACTTTTAAGGCTTCTGCTAAATGCCGTAACTGTGGGTGTGTCGTTGAACGCCGGTAACGTTGGCATAATTGGCTTGCTTGATAAACCCTTTGCAGGGCACGGCGCGGACTTGTATTCGAGAATGGCGGTGGTGGTTGTGTTATCAAACGGTGCGTTTTGTGCACTTTGATAAGCACGTGCAGCGATGTAGTAACGGGCAGGTGGTTTGTCTCCGGAGATTAAGACGTCGGTGGTCTGGCCGGGTCCTAGCATGATGACTGACGTGGTAAAGGGCTTCAAGTAGGAGGCATCAGCACCAACAACTGTGAACTGGTGGCTGGCGATGGTGAAGAAAAGTGGTTGATTGAGTGCAGAGTTGATGACTCGGAGAAGGTGTGTTTCGCTGGAGTCTATTGGAACGATGATCGTATCTGCACAAGTGCACATTGGTTAGGCCCATAATTCATCGATGAGGGTTGTGTTCATAGATATTTTCAGCTCAAGTTTCTATTGTCAACTTTATTTTCTTTTCCCCTTTAGACATGGAATTAGGAGAACAGCCACACACCTTTGGCGGAGCAGTTGTAGAGATCACCAGGTTGACCGTTAATGGTATATGCATCAGAGATATTTGGAGATGCTCCGGTTCTAGTTGCCCTCCTCACCACATCTATCGGATTAGCATCCCACCATTCGCCTGTCAATGAACCAACCCTATTAGCTAGCTCACTACTCACTATTTCATTAGGAATATTGTTATATATATATATATATAGAGAGAGAGAGAGAGAGAGAGAGTACCAAGGAGAAGTGGTGTTTCTCGTTTAGGCTTGGGAAAGGGGTAGGAGGATCCTTCTTTTGGACGGATAATAAGAGCGCCATAGACTGTAGCTCTAAGCCATGAGCTATGAGCATGCCACCATAGCGTCCCTTCCTGTCCTTGGATAGTGAACCTGTAAGTGTAACTCCCTCCTGGTCTTATCGGGCATTGCGTCACAAATTCTGGCCCATCTGCCCATGCTGTTCTCATCTGCCTAATCCCATGCCTAAGGACACAACCAAAATATTTGATAAGTCAAAAATAATTAAGAACCATGATTACTTAGGAAGCACGGCTTCCATGGAAGTTTTACATGTCTTCCAAACATCACTGTCTAAAGAATATCACGCCTCTATTGTAATGTACTATACAACTGTTGCACGAGTTGACTAGGACAAGTAGAGTAGTAGACTATTGACGGGTTACCAGTGAATGGTTAGATTATATCGGGCTCTGTTTTGAACGTTTATCACTAGACTGTCTCCATTATTCACTTCCAAGGTTGGTCCGGGGAACATCCCGTTAACTGTGATGCTATTATGAGTCTTGCACAGCCTCTTCACTTTCGTCGCTTGAACCTGTTTCGGCATTTCAAATGTTTAGTGTCCAATAGTAACAATGTATTACACTGCAAGAATAAGGAAATGATTTGTGTATACATGAAGCATGCGTAAAATTGACTTACAACAAAATCATGGTAGTGAGTTTTTGCACTCGCTGATGAAATGGTAGAAGCTAGGAGATGGAGAGTCACGCTCAAGAAGAATAGAAAACATCTACGATTGTCAAGGATGCTGTTGACAACCTCCATTGTCGCTTGATGTTAGAACGATGAGGGGATTTATGGGTAAGGACTTGATAAGAGTTGATACAAGTGAGGGATGAAGTAGAAAGGAGCTGGGCCTTTATAGGAAGAGTACAAAGGAGAGAGTTGTTTGAGGTTGGCAGATTAGGTTTTGATTCAGAAATGTTCAGACTGCAGGGGTAATCTTAGTTCAACCCTATAGAAGTTGTTGCACCCACTGGGATGTTTAGAGTAAATAATTTCGGCACGCTTGTTTCTCAAGTCTTTTTAGCTTCTGGTTGACAATTAGCAAATCACCGTCAGTACTAACGATTTCACCAATTGTCTATTTCCACTCTCATTGTGAATATGAAAGGCACTAAAATATTATATACCTGTAATCACAGGCACAACATGATAGTAATATCAAAGTAAGACAATCTTAATTTGGTACATGTTTTTAACAGAGATGGTTTATTTGTTGTAGTAATGACGTTTTCTTCCTTTTCAGCTTCAGTTCTTCTCGGAAACAAATCCTCATGCATGCATGTTTAGTTAAAGGTAGCACTCAAACTCACTAAATCATATCCCATGAAGACTTGAAAGATGAGAACCGAATAATGAAGTTAAACTAACCACACCCGTTTCACTATATATCGCAAGAAACAGTTGGCAATTATAATAATTCATATTCCGAAACTTCAACACCATTGTACGTTTTCATTGCTTATTAATGACATTGACCGACTTTATCGCATATTATAATGGTAAGTTTCAGTTAAAGTCAATATGATGCATATATATATATATATATATTGCTTGGACATCTGCATACGATATTGCAGGAAGATTTAACATAGCTAATAGTGGACCATAAATCTAATTGAAACCTCGTTTGAAAGAAATAAATTAGTTTGCTTGTCTTAACGGTATACCCATAGGTTCCGACAGTTTGTATGGATTTAAAATGCTCTATATAGTTAATTGATTCACTTTGAAGCACAGTGAATGATCTTCATTTTTGTTTCGTCCATAAAAGAAGCTGATGATGAATTTAAGAGTTACTCGAGTGCCCGTGTTGACTCTTACAATAGATGGAGTTAACGGTGTACGGTTTAGAAAAAGTAGAGTTTCTTTGAAAGGAAGCATACGAAGACTTGAGTTGGGAGATACAGAAACCTTCCAGGATTTTGATAGGTGAACAAGATTGGAAGGCCAAGTAACGACGTTCGGTGAAGTTTGTTATTGACTTTTCAGAATGTTTAGAACCAATTATTAGAGAAAAATTAGAAAATCAGTTGGGAAACAGATGGGTTCCTTGTCAACTATTGTGAGGAGGTGTGCTTAATTTTCCATCCATCATCTTCTTTTCCCACTCCTTTTTACTGTTCTTGGGCATGTAGTTGTGTCACACAGAGATTCCTTTGAAAGGTTCATGTCAAACTGAACGCGGACTACTTTTTTCTTTTCTTCTTTTAATTTGTTTTAAGTGTGAGATTACAACCACTGATTAGTGGTTTATTTCTTGTTTTTAAGATAATATAGAACTTTTGTTTCCTTTGGGAGAATTTAAAAATGATATAAGAATAGAGGATTTAAATTTTGTTTCCATAGTTATTTTCTCTTTTTTCGATAACATATTCTAACCATAGTAATCAATTAAATAGCAATTTCTAGTTGTAATGCAATAAACCTTGCCACCGTCAAGAAAAGGACACCCCATTTAGGCCTTTTAAGTTATAACCACTAGTTGTTGCCTGATTTCCCAAATATGAATTGTCATAATTCAAGCTATTGGTATTGATCAAGCAAACAAATTTGGCATATACCAAACGTTGTTAGGAGACACTAACCAATTCTTTCGATTTACGAGTCCGATAAATCCAATGCATGAACTTCTCGTTAAAGATAAGTGCTCCATTTTGAAAGTGATAAATATGGTGGGAGATATCAATCCAGGAACATAGTTAGGAGACAACAGAAATTCTTGAGTCCGATCAAATCCAATGCAAAACATCATTTTCTAGCAATGATTCAATGTTAGGTTGGAAAAAATGGTAGGCAAATACAAATAGAGAGATCAATTCAAAAACTAACAAACTTTCCTGAAACAGCTTCTCTGCTGACCAACGTCCGTCAGGCAAAGGGCTAGCTGCTACTTGGAGCAGCTAAAGAATAGGGCAATTGTTTCGATGTGCTTGAGTTGGGAGTCTTTTTCAAAAAAACTTTCTTGAGTTAGTATTACTAAATTCAATGTGTAAGAAGTTAAAAATCCTGGAAAAAATGCCTTCTTATGTGAATCTATATCAATTGAGAAGTTGGGCATGATGACTAATTAGAAAAACGTGAAAAAGATAAAAGGTCCAAGTACAAAAGCTCTGGATTTTGTTTAATCCCTTAAGACAACAATCAATTATTATTTTAATAAATTTACAATTAAACAAATTAAATTTGATCCAGTTAAAGATAATAAAGTATCTTAATAAAGAATCTTATTTGATAAGTTGAAGTTTAGCAAAAAAATGGATTCTAATAAGTGTGGGTCGAAAATGCATTGAACACACTACAAGAAAACTATTTATTAGCGATGGACAATTTCTGACGAAAATGGAACCGTTGGAAATTATTGACAGAAAATCATGTTCCATCGGTAAAATTGTCGGGAAAATTTTCAATTTGCAACAGAAAAATATTCATCGATAAATATGGGGAGCAATCAACTCGGTAAATTTTTCGACATAATATAGAGACAGTAAGAAATATCCATCGGTAAAGAAAACAGGAATGCTTAGTGGAGTAAATAAGTTTTGAGTTTACCAAATAAATTTTATTTGTAAACGTCGTCGTTTGCTTTTGGCTTAGCATTTTCAAAAAACAAAAACGACGTTGTTTAGTAAATCGACTACATCTTCCCCTCATCTATAGTCCATCCCAGCCCCATTTCCCCTCTCGCCCATCGCAGAACCAAAGAAGTTTCTCTCTTTTGTCATTGTCATCCGACTGCGCCCTTCATCGTGCCACCGCGCATCATCATCGTGCCACCGTCCTCAGCAAGCCAACATCGTCATCTTTGTCTCTACCGAAGGTCATTGCTCGCCGCTCGTCCACGTCGTCCTCGTCGCATCTACTTGAGGTATTGTATAATCGTATCTCGTGCACCACACCTCGTTGCCATCGCATCGCCTGTAAATGTAAAGGTTCATTATGATGTCGTTTGGTTCTATAAATGTGGAGTTGATTTTGTGGATGTGTTAAACTTCTTTGGTTCTGTGAATGATTAGTTCAACCTTTCTCGTGTTTAATGTCTGAGTAGAATGTTAAAATTTCAGTATCTATATTTGGTTCTATAACTTTCATTCAACAATGCTTATATCACCAAATGACAATCCTCTTTGTTACAGAAAAGTCAAATTGAACAAGAGATCGCTTTGTTTTCAGTTGGTAGCAGGAGCACCGTGACTTAATTATTTCACCTGTTAGTGAAAAAGAAAGAGGATATATCTAGTTGCATTTCATTTGGAAATTGCAGGGTCTTTATATATCTAGAATTCCTAAATTTCCATATTGCTTGCATTATGAACCAGAATGACTCTCTCTATCTCGAGATTCTGTAAAGTTAATTATATCAAAATGAATAGGTACCTAGTTATGATTTTTATCCAACTCAGCCTTTTCCCAAGATTTGTGGCCAAATTGCTACAATTCTTGCACATGCTACTTGAAGTTTGGAGGCTCCAATTCAACACGACGATTCTTTTTTTATCAATAATATTCATCCAACATTAGAAAAAAAATTATTGATAAGGTAATAATATTGAAATAAAATTGATAAATGCAAATGCAAATTATTATGCCCAATGAAGCTTATTTGGAATATTAAATAGTTAGCAAGCATATGTTATAAGAAATTCTCCTTACTATAGTTTTTATCCACTCAATTCTCAAGATTGCCTCTATCATGTCTAATAATAATAGATACATATTGACAATGAATTCCAGTATCATACTTCATATAAGTGGAAGCCAGTTTCTCCCGGTCATTCATTTATTACCCAAAATAGAGGTACTTTGTTTGAAAAAGTCACATATATACAAATAATTATGCAGTGATTGATCTCTTAATTAATTGAAATAACAAAAATAAGGTTATAGGAACAAGTACAATATTATGTTAAGTCTTGATATGCTTGATTATTCTGTATTATCTGTTCTTCACTTAAATTGTACATGTGCTCTATTTTATTCATTTTCTTCATCACTTAATTGTCTAATTCATCTATTTAATTTCTTTGTTCACTTTGTCATTCCATCAATCTTTATCTTTCATATGCTACGTGATTCAATTATAATAGAGCTACTTATAGTAACAAAAATAAGTTCATTAATAGTAATATGTTTTGTTATTATTAAAACTATGAATTAAGACCTCATTTAGTCAACATAAGACTTCAATTACCCTGAGTATTGACTCGTCTAAGTAAAGATAAGCACAAATATAGTTCTTGAACTTCTTACTATGGTCACTCTTAATCTTTCATTCTTGAAAGAGCTTTTGGTTTGTTTCCTATTTAGAAAGCTCCATAAATCTTGTCCTTATTAAAATTTACCCTTAGAAGTTTATTGAAAAGTTACTTAGAGTTGGAGGCTAGAGATAAGGTCCATGCTTGTATGTCCAAGCCTTTTATGCCAAATCAATACAGTTTAAAAAAATTTTAGTTGCTAAATTTCCATTTTACATATACTTAATATTAGGTGTTGCATCACTCATTTATGCTAATATGAGAATATATAGCATGATTATGAATTAATTTGTTAAATTTTTAGGTTTTTAAATCAAGATGAGATGATCTAAGTCCATAAACTACTATAAGAAAACACTTAACTATAGTTACAATATGAAGATTATTTATTTCAAAGATTTTGATTCTATCAATTAGAACTTCATTCTAGCTTTTAGGATTTCCTATCTAGCTTACTTTAGGATTTCCTATCTAATTTTTCTTAGAAAATGTGAGAAATTGAAGATGTACAACATATCATTTAAGGATGATCTTTTGTTTTCGTGTATAGTTAACCATCTTTCCTCCTCGTCATCGCTCGCCCATCGCATGTTATCGTCGTCGTCTTCCTTTAATCATCAGTTAAGGTAACATTTTATGCTTTGATTGTTACTAACGACGTCGTTGAGACTTGTTTGTTACTATGTTTTGTGTACTGCTTTGATTGTCATTGTCTTCATTTCTTTGTTTTGGTTATCTTCTTTGGCTGTCAGCTCACTCTTGCTTTGTCATCTTCTTCCTTCACGTGCTTCAGTAACTTCTTCTGTGCGTCAGTTGAAGTAAGTGGGTTTTGTTATTTACTTGGTTTTTGTGTCTTGGTTTAATTTGGGTATTTGTTTATGGTTTGAACCTCCCATTTGAACTTGCTGCATTTTTTATTTTAATGGCTTGCACCAACTGAAACTTATTTGTGGTATGAACTTCGGTTTGTGGCTTTAAATTTTAAGTATTGTTAATCTAAATTTAAGTTTGTGGTATGAACATATATTTGATTTATGATGAGATTAATAAATGAATGATTTTAGGGGTTTTGAGGAACTTTAATATAGGATATTGGTTGAGTTGCCACTGAAATAAAGAACGGAGAAGAAATCTAAAAGTGTTATTACACAATATTAATGTACATAATTCTAGGACTTTGGAGATGGTTGAATCATTAGTCTCTTATGTTCTAGTAATTTATTTTACTTCTTCATATTTTAAGTAGTTGAGCAATGATTATAAACCTTACCATAATTCTAGAAATTTACATTGCTTAGTTTGCTAGTATATGTGCATTTTCAATAGGTTTGTGTTCCTTTAGATTGTTAAGAGAAACTCTATTATATTAGAAACTGGGAATTCCACTCATTAATTCCATCAAATGGGAGAGTTGGTGGAATGGGAAGTTTATGTATTGATTTATGAACAAAGAAGACTCTTTAACATTTGGCTCATGTTAAATGTACATAAAGTCTACATATTGATCGAATTCTATAAATTCCATCACCCTAGAATTCTAAAAATTCCACGAGTATATGAGTCATAACGAGAACTTGTTTTCTAGATTCATAGGTGTAAACAATGCCACGTACCATAGTTTTGAAATCAATTGTAGGTGATTGATTCAATTGATTAATACTTAAGGGATGTTATGTAAAGTTTAGATGTTCTGTAAACTTTAAGGAACATTAAGGATACTAACTAAGGAATCACTATTTAAAATTAACAGTTTTGTAGAAATGAGTAATGTTGATAGATCTTGGATATATAGATGATTAACAGCTGATGGTTTCATTAATCCTGAGTTTGTTGAGGGAGTTGAAGCTTTTATTCATTATGCATGTTCTTAAACTGCATATATAGATGACCCAAAGATCAAATGTCCATGTAAAAAGTACAAACACATTCGTTTCCTTTCTATTGATGAAGTGAATGGGCATTTGCTGAGAAAAGGGTTTGTCCCAAATCATTTTGAGTGGACACAATATGGGGAACCATTGATTTGTAGCAACTCAAGGGGTAATGAAGTACAATCATCAGTGAACTTAAATGAGTTTGAAGGGGGAATTGGATTTAGAACAAATAATGTGGATGCAAATGAAAATCCATACATGCAAATGGTTTATGATGCAACCGATTATATCTTTCAGAAAAATATAGAAAATCTTGAAGAAGTTCCAATTGAAGTGAATCACACGTTAATATTGTAAACAATAATGATATATGTACGCACAAGAAGGGGGGGGTTGAATTGTGAAACTTTTTCTTTAAACCCTTCGTTAAAAAAAATATCTTTCAGAACTGATGT
>JANIHZ010000210.1:22014920-22038066 GCA_027478365.1 Erythroxylum rufum | reverse complement strand
TAGAGATAGTCTCTATTGGCTATTCAGGTTTGAGTTTGCATACAGACACATGGATCCTGGCTTTCGGGAAGGTCTCGACAACAAAAATTTTTGTTTTTCGTACCCCGTGTATATGATACATGGACCGGGATTTTCTTACATATAAAGCAATTGAGAAATTATTTTATTCTCTTGGCTAAAAAGAAAACATAATGGCTCATTATCCAATTATAAACTTAAAACCCACCTTATTTTTCTTGCTTGAAAACCTTACTCAAAAAGCCTCAACTCTTGCCTTTTCTTGTCTTCCTTGATTTTTTTTAACAATTGACATAATCCCTAAATCAATGGACATTCTACTTGAGAAACCCATAACATATAATCACAAAATTGATCTTAGAAAAATTAAACCCATACATTTCTTAATCTATATGAACCAAAATCTCTCTAAAAATCCAACAAGTCAAAAATACTCTAACCTTGATCCTTCACCAAATGAAGAGTTTCTTGGCTTGAATGGAAGGTCTCATCCTCCTCTTCCTTTTTCCTTCTTGAATCAACTTCAAAATCCCTCTTGAAAGCTTCAAAAAATCAAGACCTAACTTTTTCATTCTTCTTTCTCCCCTCTCTTCTCCACTGAACTCTCTCCTCTGTCCTCTCTTTTCTTTGTTTTTTCTTCACAATTTCGTTCTTGCTTCTCCTTAAAAGCAAGCCCACTTGTCATATTACAACTTTGCCATTAATGAGTGAACAAAGTCCAATTTACCCTTACATATATGCCTTGTAACTTAAATGGCTTAAGTGGTCTTCCCAAAATGCCCTCATGCAATCTTACCACCTTAACATCATAATTCAATTAACCTATGTCATATAATCTTACTCACATTAACATGCTAATTAACTTCACAAAATGAAATAATTAAACTATCAAGACCAATGGTGAGAGGCGTGTTCTTAGAAACAACAAAACCTTGAGGTCTTGTGTTCGAATCTTGGTGGAGTGGAATTTCAGACCAAAGAGGACAATACTGATTAAGGTTGTGGTTGCGTGCAAACTTGAAGTACGCGGGGCCTGTTCGCCCCGATACGCAAAACACGGGCCCAACATTAAAAACTCCTTCCAAAAATCAAAACCTTTTTCTAACCATG
Organism: Erythroxylum rufum; assembly: GCA_027478365.1. Lineage (NCBI taxonomy): Eukaryota > Viridiplantae > Streptophyta > Magnoliopsida > Malpighiales > Erythroxylaceae > Erythroxylum > Erythroxylum rufum. The sequence continues at coordinate 22,036,938 of JANIHZ010000210.1, read as the reverse complement.
TAGTTAGCTCAATGGTGAGAGGCGTGTTCTTAGAAACAACAAAACCTTGAGGTCTTGTGTTCGAATCCTGGTGGAGTGGGATTCCAGACCAAAGAGGACAATACTGATTAAGGTTGTGGTTGCATGCTCACTTGAGGTACTGAAGTTGTTGGGTCCTCCACCCGGTACGCAAAACACGGACCCAACACCAATAACATCTTCAAACCTAGTTTTCTTCAATAAAGGCCTCTTTAATGGTCTTTGCTTCTATTTATGAGATGATAGCAACAAAGTTGTTATTGAACGATGATCTTGTTCTTAGACCTTCAGAGGGATCTCCTAGAATATATTGATGTGTATTAAGACCTCTCTATTCTCTCGGTGTTTTTCATTGCATCGGCTCCTACTAAGATGAAGAAGCCTGCTTGGTTCTAGCTTCAAAGGGGCCTTCTTAATTTTGTAAATTTGAAGGTATTATAGATGTAGTTTGATTCTCCAATGTATTTTTAGGTACCAATGGATGCTCTTCATCATCTGATTCAGTTTCTGTTGTCGAAGGTAGTACTTCATCAAATACCACATATATTGATTCTTCTATCTTCTTTGTTTCTTTATTCTATACTATGAATCCTTTACTTGCAATATTGTAGCCCAAAAAAGATAGCTTCGTCTGTTCTCCCATCGAATTTTTCAAGGTTGTCTTTTCCATTGTTTTGAATGAAACACTTGTAGTCAAATGCTCGAAAGTAAATAACATTTAGTTTTCTTCCTTTCCACAGCTCATATGGGGTCGTTATGATAGGAGCCTACTAAACGAAAAGTTCTGTTAAAAATAATTTAAAATAGAAGGCACCTGTTAAAACTAAAAAAAATCTCTTGCGAATTGAAAACAGAAGGAGAATATTATAAAGTGAAAGAGCCTCTTGCTAAAATGAACATACACACAATATAATGTAAAAATTTAAAAGTCAAGAAGAAGAGAGAGAATGACACAGTCGATTTATACTAGTTCAGCTTACAACCTAAGTCTATATCCAGTTCCCAAGTATCCAACTTGATTGTTTCTCTATAAAACTCAAGTAGTAATTTGACAAGCCTCTTTAAGCTCGCGAGTACATATGTTTCAAGGTTCTCCAACCTTCTATACTCGAAGTGTATACCAAGCTTCTAAAGCTCACAGAAAATAAAATATAAAATCAAAAGTAAATTCTCATATAACAATTTCTCTTTTGATAGAGTGATTTCACTTTCTAAAGCACAATAAGAATGATATGACTCTTAAGAATATAGATGTTGCTTAAATGTTTCGAAAGTCTGTGTATGCTCATTCGTTTTTCATAAGTGTTGTTGTTGTTCTTTAAATAGTCAATTTCTTCAACTAGTCGTTGTTTCACTTGCATCCTTAATCAACTGAATGAATTTGAATCTAAATAACTTTGATATCACATTTTCTAAAAATCTTCTAGTAATCACGGGGCTAATATACAACCTTCATAATTAGTAGGATCCTTTCGGTTAAACCATTTCTAATAAGTTAAGTTCATAAAGAACATTCTTGCAAGCAAGGAATTTCTTATGATTTTATTTCCTTTTGAGATTTAACCTGTTAATAATAAAAGGAAATAAATCCAATTTAAAATTTGAAATATTATGAAGTTATCATCAAAATCGTTAAATTAAAATATTGAGCTAACAATCTCCCCTTTTTTGATGATGACAAGCAATAATAGATATAGTTTTCAAAATTCAAAAAGAAAATTGATGATTTTGAAAGATACTTGTGACTTTTATATGTTTAGACATAATTAGAAGGAGCCTGACTCTTAAGAAAGGAACCTATTGTATATATATATAATAGATTTTCACAAGTTCATCAACATAATCAATCACATATATAATTGAGGCGGTATTGAGAAATATGAATTGAGCAACATTGAGAAATATATCATCATATATGCAAAAATATATCAACATAAATTCTCCCCCTTTGTGATTATAAAAAATAATAAAAGAGTATAGGGAGGAAGTGAAATAAATAAGATCGAATAAGCCAGGCAGAGAAGGATAGCAACAGAGTTAATGAAGGGATTCAAAGATTTTTCTCATTAAGATTTACATATCAAGAAGCTGATTTTGCATGTTATTTATTTATTCTCACATTTGCGCTTGATTGACTTGAATGTTTTGCAGCTGTTGATGGAGTTTTACACTATTTTCATTCTGAGGAGGAACAGGAGTTTGTTGGTTTAGAGCAGGATCTAAGTTTTCTGCCACTCTTTCAATCTTTTGTCTACCCAGACATCGTTTTGCAAATTATATCTAAATTGATAGGGAATAAAAGGGTGAAACTTAGCCAAAGCATACAAATTCATATTTACAAAAGGAACTCCATAATGGTTGAAAATCTTTGTGAGCAACATCCTATAAGGTAGGCAACCAGTGGTACTTTTATGATTCTCCTTATCCACCATGAACCTTAGGATCATAGCTAGAAGATTCATTATATTCCCTTTTAGAAAATTATACACCACATAAGTGTCTAGCAGGCTACACCTTTAACTGAGCTACTCCTTGAAAAAATTAAAGTAGCTAAAAGTGATGCAAGGCATCGTGTTATTAAGCTAATTGCCTGCTCTAGGGTCTCTCATCTTGGGTGTTCTCAACATGAAGGTAGATCGACTTGACAACTTCGACTAACTCCAAATCGTCAACATCCAACTTATGACAGGAAAAATTATTTCTTCCTATAGGAGCTACTTCTAGTATATCTCCTAGGATTTCTTTAGAAATTAAAATTTCATATTCATATACCCATGAGACAATGGCTAGCTTTCCATTAACTTCTTCCTTTTTCATGTGTATGTAGAATATCCCGACTAGCTCATTGCATACTGTTTCATCTAATTTCAGAAAATTTTCCCAACCAATGGCAACAAAGTAAGGAGAGATGGGCATACCTATGTCATCAAACATCATAGGAGGTAAGACCTGCTCAACAACTACCTCTCTTTTCTTATACTGTGTTTTATAGCAAACATCAGCTTCCACTGATTCAAATATTTTTAGTCGTGTTGATGTCTTTCCTTTCTTGTGTGCAACTATCTTTATTTTCTTTGCCCTTTTTGCTTTGGTATCTCTTTTATATCAATAGTGTCTTTAGTTATAAGTACTTTGCCTTTCTTTATTTCTTCCCTTTTTCTTTTTCTGGCTTCTTCTTCCTCTTTCTTTTCAGCATCTGTGGTTTCTTTTTGTTTAGAACTTTTCTCAACTTGTTTCGCAAGACTTCCTCTAGTCCGTGGTCGTCTAATCAACCGAGTAGATTCTTCATCTAAATTATTTTCATTTGTAATCCAGTGCACTTCAGGTACTTTATTCTCTTGAGTTTTAGAGGAGAAAGGTTCAATAATATGAGCTTTATTATGGATAACAGAAGAAATTAAGGTTTTCTTTTGTCTTTTTGATTTTGTTCTTGTCATTGTAAGTGAGCTTGGTGAAGTTTGAGAGAGAAAATAAGAGGTTATAACAATGCAAAGAGTTAGAATGCAAAGAGCATAAGCGGCGCAGATGAGAATGACAGAGACAAGAGAAGTTTGCTTAGGGTATACTAAGTGTTTCCTTAGTGATGATCTTGTGAGAGGATAGTAGACATATAGGCCAGAAGATGAAGTGTAATCGATTGCATATCTTCTGACAGATGCGTAAATAGAGTTGCCAAATTGTATGCGTGTTTTTGAAAATGCTGAAACGGTGCCATTAGTGACTCCTTAATTTTAGGACATGTGTCACTTAGGATGTTAACCCGAGAGAAGCCTTCTGAAAAGAAGAGGAGCCTTCTGATCTAGAAAAAGCCTACTAACCTAAAAGGAGGCTTCTAAACTGAGAGGGGCTTTTTAGACTCTAAGGAGCTTATTAAACTAAGAGAGAGTTTCTAAGGTATCATAATAGAAGGAAACTGCTAAATGAAATGCAAAGACAAGTAGGAAAGAATATTCATGCAGAAATAATATCAGAGAGTTTGCACATACCTTCTTTTCTTAACACGCAAAATCTATCTTTAGAGAGTGGCTTGGTGAAAATTTCAGCTACTTGATTCTCAGTATTAACATATAAAAGATCAATGGTTCCGTCTAAAATATGATCTCTGAGAAAATGATGTTTGATTTCTATATGCTTAGTCCTATAATGATGCACAGGATTTTTAGAAAGATTTATAGTACTAATATTATCACATAATATAGGCATATGAGAAAAGTTTAGAGAAAAATCTTGTAGTTGATGCTTTATCCATAAGATTTGAGCACAACAGCTAGCAGTTGCTATGTATTTCGCTTCAGTCATTGAAAGTGTTGTGCAGTTTTGCTTCTTGTAAGACCAAGATACTAAACATCCTCCAAGAAATTGACAATCACCACTTGTGCTTTTCTTATTGACTTTACCAGCTGCATAATCTACATCACAATAGCTCACTATGTCAAATGAATCAGTTTTTCGATACCATAGTCCAAAATCAATGGTTTTGTGGAGATATCGAAAGATTCTTTTGACTGCTTGAAGGTGACTTTCTTTTGGATTTGATTAAAAGCATGCGCACAGACATACACTAAGCATAATGTCTGGTATTGAGCTTGAGATATAGTAGTGATCCAATCATTCCTCTATACTTTGTCTCATCTGTAGCTTTGCCTTTCTCGTCTTTATCAAGTTTAGTTCTAGTGTACATAGGAGTACCCATCAGTTTGCCATTCTCAAAATGATATCTCTTGATAAGTTCCTTTGTGTATGTTTCTTGGCTAATGAAGATTTCTTTTTCTGTTTGTCTTATTTATAATCTGAGAAAGAATGATAATTCTCCCATCATGCTTATTTCAAACTCCCCCTACATTAATACTGAGAATTCTTCATAAAATGATGGATTAGTAGCAAAAAATATTATGTCATCAACATATATTTGCTTTATTAGTAAATCATTCTCCGTTCTCTTAATAAATAAGGTTTTATTGATCTTTCCTCTTTCAAAGTTATTCTCAAGCAGAAAGTTATTAACCTCTCATACTATGCTTGAGGAGCCTGCTGTAAACCATACAAAGCTTTGGTTAACTTCATCATGTAATCCATATGGTTTTCATCTTCAAAACCTGAGGATTGCTTAACAAATACTTCTTCGTTAATGCAATCATTTAAGAATGCACTTTTAACATCCATTTGGAACAGCTTGAAGTTTCAATAGCATGTAAAGGCAAGTAAAATTCTAATCGATTCCAATCTAGCAACAGGGGCATAAGTTTCTTCAAAATCAATACCTTTCTGTTGATTGTAACCTTGAGTTACCAGTCTAGTTTTGTTTCTTATCACCTTACCATTTTTGTCAAGCTTGTTTTGAAATACCAACCAAGTCCTAAAGATTGACTTGCTTTGAGAACGAGTACTAGATTCCAGACTTTATTTTTGTCAAATTGATGCAGTCCGTCTTTCATGGCTAAAACCTAGTTTTCATTAGTAAGGGCCTCTTTAACAGTCTTTGGTTCTATTTGTGAGATGAGAACAACAAAGTTGTGCTTGAACGATGATCTTGTTCTTAGACTTTCAGAGGGATCTCCAAGAATATATTGATGTGTATCAAGACCTCTCCATTCTCTTGGTGTTTTTCGTTGCATAGGCTCCTGCTGAAATGAAGGAGCCTGCTTTGTTCTAGCTTCAAAGGCGCCTTCTTGATTTTATAATTCTAAAGGTATTATAGGTGTATTTTGATTCTCTAATGTATTTTAGGTACCAATGGATGCTCTTCATCATCTGAGTTAGATATTATTGTCACACAAGTCTGCAAACTTTCTATTTTCAAATTCTCCTCTATGATCGCTCCGAATTGAAGTGATGCAGTACCCTTTTTCTATTTGAATTTTTCTGTAAAACTTCTTAAACACTCAAAAGCATCATCCATATTTGATAAGAAATAAACCCATATAAATTTATAGTAATCATCTACTAGAAAAAAATAATGTTTATCACCAAAACTTTGAGCCTTAGTGGGATCAAATAAATCTATGTGCACAAGTTCAAGTGGTTGGCTAGTAGGCATAATATTTTTTGGAGGAAAGCTGCTTTTGACTTATTTACCTTTTAGACAAGCCTCACAAACCTAATTGCTTTCGAGCTTTAAAGTCGGTAGTCCTCTTACTAACTCATTTTTGGACAATTTTGATAGAGTGGTCATGTTGGCATGTCCAAATCTTCTTTGCTAGATAAACAAATCTTTTTCTAGAGAAACAAAACACTTAACACTTTGTGAGGACATGTCTTCTAGTTGAGCACAATATATATTAAGATTTTTAGGGCCAACAAACACAATATTATCATTATGAAAGTCGACAATTTAACAATGAGATGCATAAAAAATGACTTTGTAACCCTTGTCACATAGCTGACTCACACTCAACAAGTTATGTTTCAAACCATCAACAAAAAGAACATTATCAATAGAGGTAGAGTTAGAATTACCAATTTTACCATTAGAATTACCAATTTTACCAATTCTGGTGACCGTTGCTTAATTTTTTTTGCAAAGACAACATTACTTCCGTCCTTTATTTCAATCTAATTGAAGTGATATTTCACCTGTCATGTGTCTTGAATAACCATTATCAATTATCTATTGATTCTCCTTTGTCTCCATTTTGAAACATATCTGTAGAAAGCATTATCTCATTTTAGGCACCCAAATTTTTTTGGGTCCTTTTGGGTTAGTAATTTAACCTTTCGGTCTCCAAACATACATCTGAGATAATTTCTTTTAACAAGAATTACTAGAACAACTAATGTGACCATGTTTACCATAGTAATCGCACAGAACAGATGAATAATAGTTGTTAAGATTTTTGTCACTTAGAAGGTTCCTGCTGTTTTAGCTATATCTACTATTGGATTTAACAAAGAAGTTTTTGTATGTCATGATATTGTTATTTTCATTATATCCTATTCTTGCCTTACCAAAAATGCATTTACCATTACCAAGCAATGCATCAAGATTCTTCCTTCCATCAACGAAAGTTTCCAAATCTTCTTTTAGAGATAAGATATTTTCAACACTTGTCTCCTTTTCAAGTTCTAAGGCGGCGACTTTTTCTTCTATCTTATCTAATCATAATCATTTTTTTAGTAGCTTATTTTCTAACTTAGCTACTCTTTCTTCCAGAACTTCTTTTTTAGAAAACTTTTGCTTATAGTCAACCTCAAGCGACATATTCCTAGTCACCAAATTCGTCTATGGTCTCTCCTTGTTTCATGCCAATAGTTTCGTATTGATGCACTAAAAGACTTATTCTATGCTTCTTTACCTTATTCGTTCCTTCAAAGGTTACTTGTAGTTTGTCCCACATTTCCTTTACTATAAAATAGTAGGATATTTTCTCATATTCTTCTAGAGATAATATATAAATCAGATGAAGTTTCACTTTAGTACTTAGTTGTGCATTTCTTCTGTCAACATCAGTCCATATTTCTACGTTATCTGAATCAAGAAATGTAGCTCCAGCTCTAATGACTTTTCAGACTTCAATATCTACAGATTGGAGATAGATTGTCATTCTCTCTTTCCAGTGTGAGTAGTTATTTCTATTGAAGTAAAGAGGCTTTGAGACAGATTGTCCTTCAAAACTTCTCAGATTATTTCCCATGATCTATCACATGCTGTAAAACACAAAAAATGTGAAACCTCACTCTGATATCAAATGATAAAGCAAACAAACATAAGAGGGATGAATTGTGTGTAACTTAAAAAATTTTGCAAGTTACTTTCAGTTCAAAAAGAAATGATAGGAGTCTATATATAATTAAAACAGTGGGAGCATATTGTGCGATAGGATCCTATTTAAACGGAAGGAGCCTATTAAGCGATAAAAACTCGTTAAACGATAGGAGCCTACTAAACGAAAAGTTATGCTAAAAAAAAATTAAAATAGAAGGTTATTGTTAAAACTAAAAAGAACCTTTTGCAAGTTGAAAATAGAAGGAGCCTGTTATAAAGTGAAGAAGCCTCTTGCTGAAATGAACATACATATATTATAATGCGAAAATTTAAAAGTCAAGAGAAGAGAGAGAAGGACACAGTTGATTTATACTGGTTCGGCTTATAACCCAAGTCTATATCCAATTCCCAAGTATCCAACTTGAGTGTTTCTTTATAAAAATGCAGTAGTAATTTGACGAGCCTCTTCAAGCTCACGAGTATATACTTTTCAAGGTTCTCCAACCTTCCACACTCAAAGTGTATGTCAAGCTTCTAAAAGCTCACAAAAAAAAATCAAAAATAAAAAATAAGTTCTCAAATAACAATTTCTCTCTTGATAGAGTGATTTGACTTTCTAAGGCACAATAAGAATGATATGCTCTCAAGAAGATAGATGTTGCTCAAATGTTTCGAAAGTCTATGTATGCTCATTCATTTTTTCATAAGTGTTGTTGTTCTTCCTTAAATAGTCAATTTCTTTAACTAGTTGTTGCTTCACTTACATCCTTAGTCAATTGAATGGATTTCAACATGAATAACTTCGATGTCATCTTTTTCAAAAATCTTCTAGTAATCATGGGGCTAATATACGACCTTAATAATTACTAGGATCCTTTCGGACAAACCATTTCTAATAACGTAAATTCATAAAGAAGGTTCCTGCAAGAAAGGAAGCATATTTCTTATAATTTTATTTCCTTTTGAGAATTAACCTATTAATAATAAAAGGAAATAAATCCAATTTGAATTTTGAAATATTATGAAGTTATCACCAAAATCGTTAAATATAAACCTTGAGCTAACAACTTCTTATGTTCATTTTTAAATCCCATAAGATGAACTCTTTTTGAAGAATGTTGATGAGGGACGCCTCTCCTTTTCCTTTTATAAACATTGATTCTTTTGCTTCCCAATTTTATCATACATCTTTATTTGTTTCATTTGCTTTTCGTTTAAACATTGGCAGGTCCTTATATTATAGGACAATAACACTCTATTGATAGATTTAATATATTATTGTAACGTAATACCGAATTCCAATAACGGCGGATCCAATATGAAAGAACAAAAGACATTGATTTTATGAGTTAGGACATGCCAGTGTGTGAGATATTGTCTAATGTTCTCATATTCAAAGAGAAACAAAAGCTATAACATGACCATGTCTGAGGCAATATTTAGTTAAGGTAAGTTTTAAACCTCAAAATCTTGCCCAACTTTAACTTAAATAAAGTTAACTATTGGTTAGTCTTCCCTTACGTGCAATAAACCTCCAAAATAATTCTTAAAGTTTCTTTTAAAGCTTGATCAACATATATTTTTGAATTATCCCATTTAAAGCCTTTTTAAACCTTTTTACTCCTAACTCTTATAACTGGTTTATTTTATATAGGCAATGAATCATTTGCTTAGCTAGTTACACTTGCGGCATACCCTTCTCCTTAGAAGGACTTGATCTCAAATTGTCATCTACATCAAAATAAGTAAGATTTTGCAACATATCTCTTTGAATGAAAAATGTGTGTTATGTGATCTATAGATGACTTTGACTTGAAATAAACCATCCACTTTTGGTTTTAACTTAGATTGTTTATGCAATAGGAATATTTCCTTCCTTATATTTATCCAAACTTAATCAACAAGTTCAAAATATAACATATTTTCGACCCCTACTAGTTTTAGTTGCATATTGCTCATTCTTCCTTTATACTTTTTGCTTTATGCATTAGTGAAATTGTTTTACCATCTCAAATTTTTTCTTCCCATCCAAACTATTACTTCACCATCTCCACTTTTTTCCCCATTCAAGCTAACTCTTTCGTTAATAGGTAAAGGTAATAAATCCAAAGGCATTAGTAGATTAAAACTATAAACAATATTAGATGGCGAGTAATTAGTATATTAATATATAATCCTACTATATGCAAATACAATAAACAATAAGCTTTCTTCCCAATTCTTTAAATTTCTTTGAATGATAACATGACACATAGTAGATAAGGTCTTATTTAATGCTTTAATTTGACCACTTATTTAAGGATGAATAGTAGTAAAAAATACCTAAACCCTGCCCCTCAGCGGGACTTCAATTAGGTGTTGATGAAGATGATAGTAGTAAAAAAAATAATAACTTTATTCCTAACTTACTCCATAAAACTTTTTAAAAGTAACTAAAAAACTTAATATCCTGGTTAGTCAACATACTCCTAATAACTCCATAGTCAAGTTACTTTCTTAAAGAATAAATAATCAATAATGATTGCACAAGTAGTTTTATTTCATAAGGAATACAGTGTACCATCTTAAAGAACCTATCAACTACCATAACTATAGAATCTTTATCCTTCTTTGATCTAAGTAACCTCTAGGTATAAGTAATGGTTTATTCAATCCAAATGTTGGAATATTAGGTTTAGCATTTCTAAAAGTGGTATATATCCTCTCGGCATTACATCTCATCTTAGGCCAATAAAATGCTCATATAGCATGCTTAAGGTCCTTTTAACATCAAAGTGACCCATCAAACCCCTATCATATGCCTCACACATAAACAACTTGATTATAGAACAAATAGGCACATATAATTTACTTTCATGAAATAAATATCCATTATTCCTATAGAACTTATCTAACACCAAATTGTCATATATCAAATATTTATATTACCAAAATCATTGTCATTCCTTAATATATTCAAATCCTGACAACTTCACATTTAAAGAAGTAAGAAGAATATATCTTTAAGATAAGGCATCAACTAACACATTCTCGTTACCTTATTTATACTTAAGGACATATGGGATGGTTTAAATGAATTCCTTCCATCTAACATGGTGTTTAGTCAACTTACCTTTGCATTTAGATGCTCTAATGATTTATGGTCAGTATGTATCGCGAATTTTCAATGTTTCTAATGCTCTCACCAATATATCTCTTTGTCATGTGTTAGTTCAAGGCTGCTCCGTTGAGTTTCTCATTGAAGTAAGCTATTAGCCTCCTATCTTACAACATACATAGTACTTAAATACCTATTCTTGAGGCATCACACTCAATCTTAAAAGTTTTACTTAAGCCAAGGAATGCTAACAAAGGTGCTGAACATACCCTTTATTTAATAATATTAAATGCTTAGTCTTATTCACCGTCTCAATGAAACCTTATATATTTCTTAACAATTTTGATAAGCGGTGTAATAATTATACTAAAATCTTTATCATATCTTTGATAAAAACTAGATAAACTATGAAAATTTCTTACCTTATTTATTGATTCAAATATTGATCATTCCCTAATTTCTTTCATCTACCTTGATACCACAATATAACCAAAAAACATAATCCTTTTTCATGAAAAAAGTACACTTTTTAAACTTAGCATAAAATGTTCTTTTCTTAGAACATCAAGCACACATCTTAAGTGATAAATTAGAATCTCATCAAAATAGATAACCACAAATATGTCTATATATGTGTGTAACATGTGTTTATCAATCTCATGAAAATACTAATTGTGGTACTAAGAACAAATGGCATAACTAACCACTTATATAATCCATATTTATATCCTTAAAAATAGTTTTCGATTTTTCACCTTCTCTTATCCAAAACATGGTGATTTTCACTTTTTAAAATCAATTTTAGAAGAATATACAAAAATTGTGAATTTCATCAAGCATACCGTTAAAGATGAGATGTTGATACTTTACAATTATGTTATTGATAACTCTACAATTAACACAAGTCCTTCAAGTATCATCCTTCTTAGGCACTAAAAGCACTAGAACTACATAAAGATTCATATTGTCTCTTAAATACCCCTTAGCCATTAACTCCTCTACTTGAATTTGAGGCTCTTTTGTCTCCTCGGGATTTCTCCTATAAAGGGTTTGTTAGGAATTGTAACTCTTGGTACAAAATCAATTTGATATTTAATCTATCAATAGCTGGTAATCCATTAAGATAATTAGCTAACAATATTTATACTCATGCAATAAAGAAACAACAATAAAGGGAGCATATATTTTGAATTCTTTAATATTGAATTTATTCTCTTTGTATAAAGTACAATCACAGGCTAGTTAATATAAAAATTAATCCTAATATCACTCCTTTTATATAGCTACTCACTTGCTTCTTTGCTTTTCTCACTACTATCTCCTTTTCTTTTGAGCTATCATGTTCATTCTCCTTTTGTCTTACAATTAGCTCTCTCCTTACTCTCACTTCCCTTTTTCCCCTCTTATTTTTTTCTTTATTCTCTATTTTCAACTTCAATTAGTCCTTATAGACTTGCTTTGATGTTAAAGGTATAAGGGTTATTGTTTTTTTGTCCTTCACAAAGGTATACATATTCTTTAAGTCATTATGTAACACTCTTTGATCATATTGTCATTATTTAAACAAGACATTAAAGGAATTGAACCAAATAAGGAAAGAGTATTAAAGATTCACTTCAATCAGACTTCCACTAATTATAATTATAATTTGATTTCAATTACAATATTTATTAAAATTGATCATATAATTAAACAACTAGATTTTTGAGCATTTTTCTTTATGAAACTATATTGCAAAAGTTTCTTTCTTTTTCTTTCTTCTTTTATCACAACCACGCTGAATTGTTCAAATAACAATGCACATATTAGATTTAGAACAATGTGTTATAAAGGGCACAAAATAAGGGATAGAATAAAGGAAAGCTCTAACACACTAAGAAGAGATAAACAAACGTCAATTTTTACAAAAAAATTAGAAATAAGAAGATGATGCTCTAAGACAAATAAGGAGTCATATGGAAAATGAAAAGATAGACAAAGAAATACAATTTAGATGATAAAAGAATGACACATAATTTATATACATACACATGATATTAACTAATTCGAACCCTAGAAAACTCACATAAAAGACTAGATCTTACTAAGAAACTTAAATAAGATTAATGGAGAATTGGCTTGATAATTATAGATAATAACCAAGTTCTACAGTAATTAGAATATGACGAAGAAGAATTCTTTGATAAATGCGAAAGTTTGATGAAGAACAAAGAATAAAAGCACTTATGGTTCTGAAATATAACAAAGGTATAATCTAACTAAACTTATTTAAAACAATCTTTAAGTAATAAAAAATTATAATTGGGATAACCGGTCATAAAGTATCCAACTTTTTAGGAATTTTCAATTCAGTGTCTAAGATTTTAAAATTTTTAATTGAATAATCAACCTTTTAAAACCTTAACAGTTTAATTCAAAATATTAATTCTAGTAGTAATTTGTTGATTTAGCTAACAAAAATTTTGTTGTTTATAATATGTAGGTGTCTGAAAAAATTCTCTCTACTCTGGTCTAACTATGACTGCTATTTTTGTAGGTAGACATTTATATGTTATGAACATCAAAGATTATATTAGTCAGAACTTTTTAAGTCTTAAAAGTTTGATAACTTAATTAAAATTTTTTAAAAAAACTTGAATACTTGATTGAAAATTTTCCAAAAAATTAAGTGCTTTAAAATTTGTTATCCCATTATTTTTTATGACAGATATAGTTTGAAATGCAATCGCATTCTAAACCATAATCCATGCTGAAACTTTTAGCGGCAAATGACATGACCTCGCAGTTATTGTATTTATGTTCGTGTCTTCCAATCTTGATTATCAAGAATAACACAATATATGACACTAAAACTTTAATTATTGTGTCCAATGAGAGGCAAGGCCAAGGATACATTCGTGTGTGAGGCTCTGCCAATCTTCTCACATTCAAAGAGAAACATGAGTTGCAACATGATTGCATATTCAATTAAAATAAATTTTAAACTTCCAATTCTTTTTTAACCTTACCTTAAATCGGGTGGATATAATTCTCTTTAGATAGTTCTTAAAATGTCCTTTAAAACTCGATGAAGATATATACTTTCATATTTTGACAACCTATTCCAAACCTCTTTTAACATTCTTATTCTTAATTCTTGTAACCGGCCTGTTAAGCATATAGAATGAGTCTTTGGCTTGGTTACTCACGCTCACATCACATTATAATGACATGACACATCCACCACGTCCGAGATTGATTATAAAACTATGTTACTAACCGTGCCCATGCTGTGTATCCAATTATACGTCTATCGTTGTTTGACCAGACCACAAGGTGATAAATATGGCCAATTCTTATGCTTCAGATGGATGAATGCTGATAAAAATAAAATAGAGTGGGCAAAAAGGGCGAGACAAATTGAAAAAGAAAAAAAAAAAAGTTCCGATCTTTTCCACAACATAGATCAAATCAGTTTCAATCATGACTCTATGATCAGAAAACTTCCCAATTGGTAGGGAAAGAGACCCGTAACTGTTGTGGACTAGACCAAGTCATGAGTTGTAACTGATAAATAACATGCTCTGTAAAGAGTTGAAACCAACTTGTATTTACAGACGTGGTCTAATAAACTCAAAAAATCAATGCTTAAGAAGAATGAAAGAATGCAAGCAACCTGCCAATACTACCTACTACACTTCCACTACTCTATACTCCTTAAGACCAATTAGTATCTCTGCTTTTACTCGCTTGTAGAAGGAATTGCTGCACCATCATCTCCGGAACTACCAGCTGTTTCTGCAGGTCTAATCTCTTCGAGTTGCTGGAGGACCTGCTGGACTTCTGGTCGAGCAGAAGGAGAGGGATCAACGCAGTGGAGAGCCAGTTTCAATGTGTTAAGAAGCTCGTCTCCTATTGTAGTCGCATCCTTCATCAATTCCACGTCGAAAACCTCGTTAGTCCACTCCTCTTTCACAATGGAGGCAACCCATTGGGGCAAATCCACACCATTCGTTGCCTCACTGGGAGACTTTCCAGTAAGCAGTTCGAGTATGATCACTCCGAGGCTGTATACATCTGTTTTTGTGTTTGCTTTCTTGAGCTTTGAAAGCTCAGGTGCTCGGTATCCTAATGCACCCGCAGTGGCAATTACATTTGTATTGGCAGCAGTTGTCATCAGCCGAGATAGGCCATAATCTGCAATTTTCGCGTTTGTACGCTCATCGAGTAGGACATTACTCGATGTAAGGTTTCCATGTATGATATTCTCATGGTTGTGAAGATAGAACAGGCCTCGCGTCATGCCCTGTGCTAAATTCATCCTTGTTGGCCAATCAATGGTTCTATCAGGTCCTCTAGCTGCACGGAAACACAGGAATCAGTTGTCAAGCGAATGTTTAAATGTGTTAAGCAAAATTTAAATAAAAAGAAGAAGAAAAAGGAATGCCACAATTTTGTACCATGGAGATACGTAGCAAGACTTCCTTTAGGCATGTAGTCGAAAACAAGAAGCTTCTCTCCTTTAGGTCCTAAATAATAAGCTCTCAAAGCCAAAAGGTTGGGATGCCGAACTTTTCCCAGCATATTAACCTCAGTTTCAAATTCTCTGTTACTTTTTGTTATTTTTTCTCTCAATCTTTTCACTGCAACTTGGCTCCCATCCTCTAATGTGGCCTTGTAGACAGTACCATAAGTGCTCTTTCCCATAATCTCAGCAGTTGCACATAAGAGATCATCAGCTGTGAAAACCATTGGCCCATCGAACTGGACTAATTTACCTCCATTATCGGCACCCGCTTCTACTTCACCAGCTGCTGCCTGAGCTCCCTTCTCCCCTCTGGCTGCTGCTGCTGCTGCTGTTGCTGCAGCTTGACCATTCCTTGGTTTCGATGCAGCTTGCTTTTTCCTTATTAAGCAGTAAAGCAGAATGCAACATAGTATAAGCAGCACTATTAGCAGGGCTCCTGCTGCTATAAGGATTATGTCTTTAGTACTAAGTTTGCGCTTATGTTTTCCTGGTGGAGGTGGGACAGTTTGTGATGGTGCTGAAGAAGGACATGAAGATGCACCGATGAATCCGCACAGTTGAAGATTTCCTATAAAAGAGCTTGAATTGAACTTTCGGGATAAAGGAGGAGGTACCGGGCCAGAAAGGTTATTGTAAGAAACGTTGAGTGAAATCAGACTTTGAATATTCGATAGGGAATCAGGGATTTCTCCACTGAGCTTATTTTGTGATAAATCAAGTTGTGTGAGGGTGGAAATGTTGCCTAATGTTGCAGGAATAGGACCGGTTAATTGGTTTCTCTTCAAAATCAGAACAGAAATGTTGTGCAATCTGCCAAGTTCCTCGGGGATTTGGCTGTCAAGGTTATTGTTCTCAAGGTTCAACACTGAAAGTGAGGATAGATTAGATAGATTAATTGGTAAGCTTGCATTCAAGGCATTATTGGAAATATCCAATGTTCTAAGCCTAGAGAGTCCCCCAAGTTCAACTGGTATGGCTCCTGTGATTTGGTTATTACTGAGATCGATCTCTTGTAAAGCACCCAATTTGCCCAAAGAAGCAGGGATATGTCCCGAGAAGAAGTTATGATCAACAGTTACGGACTGGAACTGTATGGTGTTACTTTTGGTTTGTGTTGCACCCCAAGAATCAGGTAATGGCCCAGAAAGATTATTGTATTGGAGAGCCAGGAAAATGAGAGAAGAAGATTGTGTAAGACTAACCGGTATGGAACCTGAAAGTGAATTAAAACTCACATTGAGTCTGAAAAGCTTGGTAGCATTGGCAAGACTATCTGGTATGGGACCAGTGAGAGAGTTGTTGCTAAGGTCCAGAGTCTGGAGCAAAGGACAGGTACCTAAAGAAGCAGGGATAGAACCTGAAAGTCTGTTGTTGAATAATTGAACTCCTCTAAGATCTGGAAGAACGCCAAGTGATTGAGGGATCGAGCCACCGATGGCATTGTCATGAAGGCTAAGCTTTCGAAGCGCTTGAAGTTGGCCAATTTTATCAGTGATTTGGCCTCCTAATCCTCTCCAAGGAAGTTGGATTACAATGACTTGGCCTTTAGCACATTTGATGCCGACCCAACCCCCGGAACAAGCTCCATAGCCACTATCATTCCAACTCTTTAAGAACCCTTTTGGATCGAATAGTTCTTGCTTGAAAGCTTGCAATGCTTGAAAGTCAGCTTGGGTGACAACAACACCATCCCAATCTTGGCTCCAAACAGGTTGAACAGAATGAATCAGAAGTTGAGAAAACAAGAAAACTTGGACAAATGACCAAAGATGTACTCGTAACTGTAGATGAATCTTCCACTTCTCTTTCTTCTTATACGAAATACAGCACCATTCTCTTGCAAGCCTACGAAAAGGGCAGTTGTAGAAAACATCGAATATTCTATTTTCAATCTCCATGATCTTCAAGAGCTAACAAAATGTCTAAACAAGAAGAAAAAGAAAGCTCGTTTGGTTGTTTCTACTTTCTAGGCTCTCTTCCTCTCTCTTATTTGAAGTGATGTTTGCGTTTAATGAAACAGGAGCCAAATCACTTGTGAGTGAGGTTTTGAAGTGGGAACTATGGATGTGGGGCTCCTGCGATGTACCACGTGAAGCTCTAAGCCATGAGAGAGAGAGAATCTTTGTATAATTGTAATGGGAGAGATAAATATGGAGACAAATTGTCAGGGGTGGCAATGAGTTGCCGAGAGAAAGAGGTTCCTGTTCTTACACAAAAGACTAACGGCTAGTTTTTCCTTAGCCATATACTAACTTCCCTTCTCTCGATGTGAACACACATTTTATGGACCAACCAGCTTATTCATGTTTCTTTAATGCCCTACCCGCGCCACCTAACGGCTCTTCTTCAGGTGGGTCCCATTAAGCAAACATTAATTAGATTCGGCAACTTTTTGGGACACGAAAAGACAATCGTACGTACATTGGTAACTAAGCTTATTTGCAAAAGGTTTGTGGTCAACATGGTTTGGCTTATAAACAAATGGCTTAGTTAGTGATATGAGGTTTTATCCGGATGACATGTACTTTTCACGTTTACTTTGATATCCAAAATTCCCGACCTAGAAAGTTAATCAGATACCTCGATAGAGACGAGTGAGTTCTCGTTTAACGTCCACCGTCAGATGATTTAAATATGGATTTGCATTCCGCGTTGACACCATAGGGGGGAAGTGGACACGCTAGATAGGTCAACTTACCCATTGAAGGCGGTTTCACTTTGAAAACGTCTTCACTTAGAGAACCAATGGAAACTCAAAAAATAACTACGAAAGTGTCATTATCATCAGGTTACTTGGATAGGTAATAGGAGCAAAATTTATTCGTCACCTCCGAAAAAAGCCCCTTTTCCCCATGACGCTACGACTAGTTGGGTAAAGGTAATTTCTATACAGAGGACCTACTTTCACTTGCATTTAAACTACCTGCGAAGTCAAGTTATGAAAGTTAACCTCTCCAAGTCAGGAATCCACTCTGACACTATTACTTAGACTTGAGACACGTTAGATAAGTTTGTTAATATGCTTTCAGGTGTAGCCCTAGCTCATGTTGCCAATAACAACGATCAAATAGGAGATTTAACTACATCGTTGAAGGATTGAATATCAAGGTATGAACTATTCTTGAGTGCAAGTTGTCCGTCGCTAACTTGCAGTCTTCTTTTCGACGGTATTACCAATACAAGCCTCAGGGTCTGATTTGGATCATAACCCAAGAAGCCCACAATCCATCCAGCTCCACCGCCTGACAAAGCCCACTCCTTGGTCCAGGTAAAAGCCTCCAATTCAGGAGGATCAGGACTAGCCTACTCACTCTTGTTTCACTTAAAATCCTCAGAGCTGAGAACCCAAGTAAAGAAAGAAACTGCGAGCAGTGGAGAAACATTTGATCGAAAGCAATTGGTATTTTGCAGACACACCAACAGAACAACCAAATATGATTGCACCACTTTCTTTTTAAGACAACATAATTAATGGACTCTATTTTCTCTTTAGAAGGATTATACAAAATCCCAACATTCCGCCTATAATATAAAAACTAAAAAATGCAAACAATCTAACATAATTCTCAGTCCAACTACAATCAGAAAATTCCAACTAAATTAACTTGTACTAAACTTATATCCAAGTTTGAACCCATATAGGCGATAACAACGTGTAAATACCAAGTGAGCAGTTAAGTACCTGAAACGACTTTGGACACCTGTATAGAAGGAGAAGAAAACTCTGACAATTGATCGTCTTCATATTTTCAACACAGAAATTGACCAAATATTATGTCTTCAATTTCAACACTCTAACAACATTCAATCCGTCATAAAGCACGATCTAGAACCACAGTTCATACCAAACTTCGATATCAATCTATGGAACTTCAGATTCTCCTTTTCTTTTAAGTTCATAATACATTTAATACAGAGACAGTACGGAATTAAAACACGTAAAAGCACTAGCTAACGAAAGATAAAACCATACACCACGGAGCCAAATCAGACGCGTGCGGCGACCGCAGGAGCCGCTGAGGCTGCGCCCCCGAGGAAGGAGAGGAGTCCGGCATTGGCCGGCTCCTGATCGTCTAGAAACAGATCCTCTGGCACTCTGAAAGCGCCGTGAGCACACACTATCGCTACTCCAACCATGAGAGCAGAGATCAAGAGCGAACCGACGCTAGTCAAAAACACCACCACAATAGTCAATACCACCAACACACCTAGGGTTTCGCGATCTGATAATGTACGGCCGAGGATGACCAGAGGCTGATCGGACGATCGGAACAGGTAGAGAAAGATCCACGCAGCGAGGAGAATGAGTAGGGTAATGAGGGAGAAAGGGTTAGACAACAGAGAGAAAGCGAGTACTGCGGCGAGCAAGATGATGTAGTTAACTTTGAAGTAGGAGAGGTTTTTTCGGATCCGAGACGCTGCTTCGGTGAGGGAATCGGGTCGGGCCATGGAGGTCCTGTCGACGAGTTCGTACCAGGGACGGCGTTGAGAGAAGCCATGGCGGATCGTGGAGGAGAGCCGTGAGAGGAACGCGCGAAAGGCGGGAGTGGCTATAGGCGGTTGGGATTGGGGATTTAAGGCTGGGAGAGTTTGGGAGGCCATTAGAGTGGCGAGCGTGTTGAGTTGTGGCGTGTGAAGGATATGGTAATTATGCCCGACCCGTTTCTTCTGTGGTGAGGATTTTGCTGGGAAGAGCTTCAAGACGAAGATACACGGTGGTATGTATTATGGAGACAAATACAATCTTTATTCGATGAATTGACGGTGGGTGATCGATGATGTATAGTAGATCTGATTGGATCGGATGGTGGTGATATCAGAAGTAGATTAAGCAGATGAAGCCCACCATACGATACTACCTATAAAATTTCTAATCGTTCTGATTCTACTGTAAGGCCCGTCATAACATGCATTAACTAATGATACGAAAATTGCTTCTTTCGTTCTTTAAAGGTAATCACAAAAAATTAGAATTAAATTTCCGTCTATTAAAATAATATTTATTTATTGATCAAAATTATTAAATAAGTGGTGTGGATTTTATATATCTAATTTAAAAGACTTAAATTAATTTCTAAATTTAAATTTTATTGATTAACATCAAATTAATTTTAATTAAAACTTTTAATTTCAAAAATCAGAAATCCTTAAATTACAAGTCTCCCAAATGCAAAAAATCTCATACCATCGAGGACATGAATTTAGACGAGCTCTCAATGTGGCTTTTATTCTCTTATTATCACCCAGATATAGATGTTTTGTACCGCTCCCTTTGTTTGCCAATATAGAAGAAAGTTTGTTAGATGCGATTTATGAGCTGCTAAATCCTAATTTACATATAAAGCATACTATTAGAATTAATTAAAGCTTTTTTGAATTGTTTTGAATATCTATTGCAATTACGAATTATGATTTTTCAGTTCTAAAAATCATGTTGAATAAGTATGTTTACCAGATGTTTGTAATTATGTGTCAAAGAGTTTGTTAGGAAGTTAAGGAGGAATTCACATATGAGACTATTTAGGTGGCTGAGGTCTATTTAAGTAGTTCATTTATGTCATTTTTTCATTATAGAGAAGAAATCAAAGTCAATACAAACTTCTCTTCATTCAAACTCAATTTCTTTCTTATTTCTTCTTTAAGCAAATTCCACATTTTTTTACTAACAAGTGTGGTATCCGAGAGCAGGTTTATGGTATAGCTTCTACTAATGCCTTAGTAAACTCATCTCAGAAAAACCTATCTTCAATTGTGTTAATTACCAATTTTGGCGCATCAAAATGAGGACCTTGTTCATGTCCTATGAGTTATGGTACATTGTTGCAAATGGTCTTGGTGAGCTTACAGAAACAAAAGAAGGCCAAAAACTTACAACAGCTCAACATAACGAGTTGAGAGAAAAGCAAAGGAAGGATTCAAGAATATTGTCTCTGATTCAACAAGCACTAGTTGATGCCATTTTTCCACTAATCATGGAAGCTTCAACATCAAAGGAAGCATGGGACCTATTTGAAGAAGAGTATCGTGGAGCAAACAAAGTTATTTTTAGTGAAGTTGCAGACCCTATGCTGAGAATTTGAAAACTTTGAAATAAAGCCCTTTGAATTTGTGCAGGAATTTTTCTTAAGAGTTCACTCGATGGTAAACCAAATCAGATCATTTAAAGAAGATTTGACTGACCAAAAGGCTGTTGAGAAGTTTTTGTGAAGCCTTTCACCTAAATTTGATCATGTTGTTCTTGCAATAGAAGAATCAAAGGATCTGACAAGATACTCACTCCATGATTTGATAGGCTCTCTTCTGTCTCATGAGCAGCAGATGAACAGGACAACTAAGACACCTCTCTAGCAAGCCTTTCATTCAAAGGTTGAGTTAAGAAAAATCTCAAATGACATGGGTCGTGGAAGCAGCTGAGGCCGAGCTATGGCCTTGGTAGATCATTCTGTGGGTTAGCAAGACATTATAGACATCATATAAACAATTCAAGTGGAGGTAATCATTCTAATTATTGCTCACATTGTGGAAGGTCAAACCATAAAGATAAAGATTGTTGGTATAAACCAAAACATGGGTAATATAACAACTCTCCTTAATGTTATTATTGTAAAGGTTATGGCTGTTAGTAGTGTGCCCTAGGCCAATGAACATTTGTGATTCATGTATTAACATTATGATTTGTTAATAATATATTATG
>JANIHZ010000210.1:21942614-21956513 GCA_027478365.1 Erythroxylum rufum | reverse complement strand
GGCTTTGGAGAATACAGATCGATCGGCCCACAGGTTGTTGTGATCAAACCCAGGCCCAAAAATAGCCGACCCGACCACTATTAATGATTAGACATGTGTGAATTTAAGGTGATTGCAATGAAACAATTTGGAGGAAACAACTAGAAAAAAAGAATATCAAATTACATAATAGGATGCATTTTACTTTTACGTTTATTATATTTATGTATTAATCATTTTATAAATGTTTAAAGCAATATTGCATATTTATTTAAGTGGACAGGAGCTTGTCCTAATTTCTAACAAATGCTATATATTCACAATATGTATATTATTTTTAACCTGAAATACTTGTGCTTTTTGAACAAACTAATTTTCAAAGTCTGAAAATGATTTTGCTCTTCTACTATTGTACTACATACACAAAAGGATTGCATCTCTCATTCTCTTGGAATAAAAAAAATTCTGAAATAGATATATCACGACTTCGTTTTATGGAGATCAACGAGTGGCCTCATTTTTATATGATAAAAAGCCGAGGTGTTATGAATGACATATCCTTTGTTTGGAAAACTCCAACCTTATGGCCTTATGGCTACAATACTCACAAGTCACACGACAAAAGCACAAACACAGCCCAAAACTTTTCTCAACCACTTGCTTTATTTCCCAACCTTAAAAAACAAAAAGAAAATCACCAGATAAACGTAATTTCCACGTCACAAGATCTTCCCTCCAATCCATTCCCCCTAACGAAACAAAAATCAAATAAATACATGTATGGTCCAAAGTGGCCCAAATCCCTTCTCTCTCCCCGCTAGCCATGCGTAACTGAACTTTTGAGTCCCTCCCCATCTCACCAAGCTCTCTCAACTAATGAGGCCCCACATTCACAGAGGCTTCGCCCCAGCGCACCCGTACAAGTGTCGCTTCATATCGCCGGAATCACCTCTCCGCCGCCAACTACCTTCCATAGCATTGCTCCACCGCAACCTTCTCTCCGTGCGCTGCTGCTGGAGCCGGAGCGCCAGCAGCTCACCTGTAGATGGTCAAAGTCAAACTACCGGCGCCACCAGACGCCTCGTGTTGCTCACTCCAATCCTCTCCCTTGGTATATGCGTCCTACAATCCGCCGCCTCCAAAGCCGACGACACCAAGCCGACGGAGCCTTCGTTACAGCCGCCGCCGGTGGAAGTCTCCAAAAAGGTGGAGGAGGAGGTGGTCAGTTCGAGAATTTACGACGCGACTGCGATTGGAGAGCCTCTCGCTGTTGGTAAGGACAAGAGGAAAGTGTTTGAAAAGCTAATGAACGCGAGGATTGTGTATTTGGGTGAAGCAGAGCAAGTGCCGGTCCGAGACGATAAGGATTTGGAGCTAGAGATTGTTAAGCAGTTGAGGAATCGTTGCGTAGAGAGCGAAAAGTCCATTTCTTTGGCTATGGAGGCATTTCCTTGTGACTTACAGCAGCAGGTTAATCAATACATTGATCGAAGGTAACGCAATCCATTATTTTTTGGAGCATATAACTTTATTTTTGAAAAAAAGTAAATGAATGTGCATTAATGGAATATGAGAAGCTACAAGGAATCTTCCCAAACAACTTCAGGAAGAAGAGCACTGGGAGCTGAAACCAGAGCATGAATTAAAAGCAAAGGAAAAGCTCACAAGCTGAGCTGCTGCAAAATTACATTACTAAACCAGCATTAAATAAGTAGGAGATGTCAGAATCAGTTCACACACCAGTTTGTGGCTAAAATAAAACTCACACAAATCTGGATTCCATTAGCAAGAACAATCAGCCTTATCCACTTAAATGTGTTAATTGTATAGACCTGCCATGATTGTTACGGAGCATGTAATTTGTTTACACAGCCATTACTTATTTAAGGTGCTGTGTATGTTGGCAGGATAGATGGAGAAATATTGAAATCTCTAGTATCGCACTGGCCAGATCAACGATGGCAGGAGTATGAGCCTCTTTTAAGTTACTGCCGAGATAATGGAGTTAAAATTGTTGCTTGTGGTACTCCACTTAAGGTAGTTAGCAATTTGCTTGATTATCATCGAGTAAATTGTAGGTTATTTCATATTGTAATGTGACATCTTGTTAATGGATATTGAGCCAAGAGTTTATTGTAGCTGTGGCTGTCTTCCACAAAGAGATGCCATTGTTTTGTAATTCTACTAAGCCTGTTATTTTGTTATGTTTATAAGTAAAATATGGGATGATAATATGCTCCGTGGTATATGAAAGGTTTTAAGGACTGTCCAAGCGGAAGGTATTCGTGGGCTTTCTAAGGCTGAACGTAAAGTGTATGCTCCTCCGGCAGGTTCAGGCTTCATTTCAGGATTCACTTCTATCTCACGCAGATCTGTTGATATGAACTCTCTAAATCAATATGTTCCCTTTGGGCCAAGTTCATATTTATCTGCACAGTCAAGGGTAGTTGAGGATTACACTATGTCCCAAGTTATTCTACAGGCAGTGGTGGATGAGGGATCCGCTTCAATTCTTGTAGTTGTGACAGGTGCAAGCCACGTTATGTATGGATCGAGAGGGACTGGACTGCCAGCCAGAATCACCAAGAAGATGCAAAAGAAAAACCAAGTTGTTATCTTACTTGAACCAGAAAGGCAATTTATACGACAAGAGGGTGAAGTTCCGATCGCTGATTTTTTGTGGTATTCTGCTGCCAGACCTTGCAGTAGGAATTGCTTTGATCGAGCAGAAATTGCTAGAGTAATGAATGCGGCTGGTAGAAAACGAGATGCCCTTCCCCAGGTATCAAATCTATAACTAAAGATAAATCATTCCATTGTTTTATCCTGTCAATCAAATATGCTATGCGTGAGGAAATGTCAGAAGAAAGATGAAAATTGTGCTTTTCTTGCTGAGGTCACGAGTGTTGAATTTTTAAGATTTGATATTACATGGAGTGTTATCTCTCATCACAAAAGTTTCTCATGTCCACTAGGACCTTCAGAAAGGACTTGACCTCGGTCTTGTATCCCCAGAAGTACTTCAGAATTTCTTTGATTTGGAGCAACATCCTCTTACGAAGGAACTAGCTCATAGATTCCAGGTAATCTTACATTTTAAAAAGTAATTTTTGTTCAGTATCTGTGATTGCTGGCTAGATTCTTTATGTAGATAGCTCACATTAGTTTAAGATACTAGATGTAAAGTTCTGCTTAAATATCAGACATGAGGAAGGCAGTTTAACTTCTGATTTGTTGCTTTTCCATCTGGCCCGAACAAAGAAAAGATAAATGACTTTTGATTTGAACTAGACAATAGAACATTAAAACTTTTCTTTGTTAGTGCATGGAGTTTATATATTGGTTAAAAGGTGTGTTGCTGCTGGAATGAATTACAAATGCTGTGGGAGTTGATCTTTCTGTGGGTGCTCAAGATTCCCATGTCTTTTGGTGCAGGGTTTCCGAGAAAGGCTTTTGGCAGATCCTAAATTCTTACACAGATTAGCTATAGAAGAAACTATATCAATCACCACTACACTTTTAGCTCAGTATGAGAGGCGAAAGGAAAGGTTTTTTGAAGAGCTTGACTATGTAATTACAGACACTATCAGGGCAACGGTTGTCGATTTTTTTACCGTGTGGCTTCCTGCTCCAACTCTTTCATTTCTAACATCTTCCAATGACATGGATATGACTGAAAGCATGGATGCTTTCAAAGGTCTCATTGGATCCATCCCTGATAATGCATTTCAGAAGAATATTGTAGGGAAGGACTGGAATCTCAGTCACAGAGCGGCATCTGTACTTGTGGGTGGTCTCAAACTTTCTATTGTTGGATTCATTTCTAGCATTGCGGCTGTGGCAGCTTCAAATACACTGTATGCAATTCGCAAACTCATTAATCCTGCATTGTTATCTAATGATCGAACTAAAAGATCCCCGTTGTTAAAAACTGCAATGGTTTATGGAGGCTTCCTTGGAACATCAGCAAATCTGCGTTACCAGGTAGTTACTCTTTTGTGGTATGAAGCGTATTATTGTGGGCTATGGCACACATTAGTACATTACGTAAAGTCAAGTGATCCGTTCTATTGCATCTCCTATAAAGTTTTATTGTTGGCATAAGTTTCTTGGAGTTCGCGAGATTGATCTTTAATGTACGCCATCTGTTCCTAGAGTTGGATAATGTGCATCTGCTATAGCACTTAGGTTATCAGGAAATGGATTTAATTCTTATGTTATCCTTTCTATAACTAGTTATTCGTTTTGGCCCTTCAACTTCTTTTGAGACATCTATGCTTTTGAAACATGTGAATTATATCTGCTTATCAAGCAAGCACATTTTTTTTATAGCTCAAAGATTTTCCTTTTTCTGGGATATAAAATTTACACTAGACAACGGGGAAAACTGTTTTAGGAGTAGCATATCACACAATTCCTGCAGACTGAACCGTGAGTGATCTTTATAAGTACTCATGGAAGGGGAACGAGAAGGCAGATATTATGGGCGTTCTCTTCCTGGAACTGAACAACTTATATTACCATGCATCATTAGATTGTCAGGTCGGTTTTTAACATTTAATTTTTATCATGCAGATTATTGCTGGGCTTGTAGAGCATCGACTTGCAGAAGCATTTTCTTCGCAAACATTATTTGTAAATATGCTATCATTTCTTGTTCGGACGGTGAACTCCTATTGGGGAACTCAGGTGGGAGTTATCTTGATTTACTAAACTGCTAATTATATATGGAAACATAGTCTTAGCTTCTCTTATAAATCTTGAAAGAGATATTATGAACCGAGAATAATTGACTTGATTCTCTCTCCCCAAAATGCTGCAGCAATGGGTCGATCTTGCACGTTTTTCAGGATTGCAAAGTAGAAAAAGTGAACCACCAACTTACCAGGCAGATGCATCAAGTAATGCAGCCGTTGGTTGCAGCATCACAGAAGATACAAGCATGGATGAAGTCAAGAAATAATGAAGTGATTATTCCAACTCCCAGGTTACTATTTTATCATTACTCAGTTGTAAAAAAGTGTTCAAAATTTGTCTTGAGAACTGGAACAGTGAGCTCCATTTACTTGCTTCATACGTCTGATAATCTATGGTTAAATTGTTAAAATTTTGATCAATATGAGGTTAATTGAATAGCCCGGTTTCATGTTTCATGAACTGATGAAAGTACTTTTACAGAACTACAGAAAATAGTTAGAATAGTTATTGACTTTGATGTTAGAATTTAAATTTAGTTCGTCACGCTTTCATACGTTGACCTGTTTTTTTATGTCTGCCATCTGGTCAGTTTATCTTATCCTCAAAATTGATGGTCATTGTTCTCTAAATTCCTTCGTTTCGTTAAAACCAATTCTTCTTGTGCACCATTTTAACACTTTGCGAATAGCTTTCAAAGCCCAAATCCTAGCCGTAAGCCGATGTTGAAAAATCCTCATACCCTCTTTGTTACAAGCCCAAAAAACGTATTTGGAACGTGTGACATTGTTCATCTCATTGCTTTAAATTCCAAACAAAAATTCAAGTTTATTATGCCTCAATTAATGAAATTCTGGATATAGCCGAGTATGTAGCATTGAAATGGTAGATTAGGTTCACATGTGGAACATAGAACATGGACCTACACCATTTCCAAGCCGAACTATCAGTTGTTTCACAATTTACGGGGAAAACATATTAAATTTGAAACTGATCAAAACTATTCGGTGAAGGAATAAAAGTGATCCATGCTGTTTCCGATCACGCTCTTGCATCATCTCCAAATTTGACCGCGACTAAAAGGCCCTTTTCTAATATCTGATTTTTGTTAACTCAATTGAGTTTTAAGTGCTTAACAAATTAAGGCAATGTCAACACCACCATCAAATTTGCCTATTCACCATCTCCATATAGATGCAAGCAGAGTTCTCGACCAATGCACCACGACATTCAAAAGATGCAAGTTCAATTTTTAATTAGTATACTCCATGCCTAGATTTTCCAGAACAAGAAATGAATTATCATAAGAGACGGGGCGTTCTTGTTGTATGGCTTTTCCTTACCAAAAGGGCTAGGAGCAAAGGCTAGGTTTGATTGACAAAATTGTGGCATGTGAGTTCTAGTGATATAGAAGCGTTGAAGTGCTCAGGTATTGGTACTTTGTCTTGCCTTATGTTGCAAGAATGCAATTGATAGATCATTAATTCAAAACACTGCTATGACTTGCTTTCAAGATTTGCTGTTGGATCACCAAAATTGAAACTTCATCATTGAAGTCTGTAGCTGCCAACAAGTCTCCTATAGGTCCAAGCTCCGGCAACTCTGTCCAATCCGATAAGCCTGATAGAGAGTCTTTGCAAGATTCATGGCGACGGCCCACAATGATAAGCTGGTAATGATTTGCAACTGACTGCACGATAGCAGCCGTCTCAGAGCCATCCTTCACTGCCTCCCTTTTGTAGCCAATGTTAGCACTCCTTGGCACTTCTAATTTTATGCTTCTGAGAGCTTCATAATCGAGCATTTCTTCCCACTCATCAAGTAATCGAGTATTGTCGGAGACAAAATGCAAAACTGTTAGCTGAATGCAGGGGTCTCCTGCCATCCTCAAGGCAAATGCAAGGGACTCCCTATCATCTGGACCTCCTATAAACAAAACGACTACTCGATACATTTTTGATATACCAAAAATGGAATTAATGCCGTGGTTTTTCAGACGATCAATGAGAATTCCAACAGAACACGGTGCTCTATCCAATACAATGGTGTTCAAACTCCTCATCTCACTACTGCTTGAAACCAGTTTGCCTTTGTTGCTCCATTTCTTGTGAAATGGCAGTATTATTAGGGAAACAGCCTTGTCAAAAGCCAACCCACATATGTCTTCATACATCTGTTTCAGGGGCGATATTGCTGTAAAAACATGCACCTGATTTAACTTCTTGTTCTGCGATTTGAAATACTTGTAAATATCAATAATACGTTGCGTCCTTGATTCGTCTGAATAAGAGTTCTTCTGGCCTAGTTGATGGTTAATTAAAAGAGGGGTAGAACTACTGATAAGTTCCTCCAGATACAGCCCATAAATGGACAACTGACTTTGCTTTGTTGGATTGCAGTATTTTAGTAGCTTTATTGCAGTCATAACGTCCTCTTGCCGGTGAGAGCAGGCTAGTATGCTAAGTTCTGCGTCATTTGGAGCATGCTCAATGCATTTCTTGGTGTGGCCTATATATTGCTTTGCTGGATCATAGAGAAGGTTGATGAGTGGTGGTAAAATCCCTGATATCAGAAACACAAAGAAAATTCCACTGGTAGTTCCTAGATCGTACATCTGTTAAGAGAAGGAAAACAAAAAGAACAGTGAGCCATAAGCGGGATGAGATTTTCTATTGGAGTTTCTGATAATAATTGCATACAAGACAAGCTCGTCTTTTTCCTTCTCATATCCACTAACAAAATAAAGAAAGAAGAGCGTCTAGGAAATGGTTTTGGCGATTACCTCCAAGCTACCAAAGCTCAAAAGACTGCCTACTTCAACAACTCCTTTCACATTCACGAGGAGGGTAAGAGCAGCAGCTTCACTTAAAGGCAACCTGCAACTTATTGCCCCTATAAACGTTATTATCAATTTGATCGTGTATCCGATCAAAGCCGCCTGAAAATTAACTGCATGTGGGAAATATCTGATGAAGTCCTGGAGATCAAATTTGGTGGAACTATATACCAACATGAGTGGGATAAGAAACCCTGTGGAAAGAGTGTCAAGCTTTGTTATCAGGGCAGTGGCTAAGGGAGATCCTGCAGGCACCACTAAGCCTAACAAGAAAGGACCAAAAAGGAAATACATCCCCACACTATCTCCAATTGATGCCAATCCTAAAACCATGGCTACCGTAACTGTTACGTAAACTTCCTTCATGGGCTTATCTTCTGGGGTTCTTCTGATGAACCAGTGTATTGTAGCTCTCATTAAGCTCAAAATAACACCAACGAGTGCAAGAGAATAAAGAACGACCTTAATTGCTACCGTTATTGATGTACTTAACATTGCCCTGTAGAAACCATCCATAGTTGAGTATGTGAATCTCAGTAAGTCGTTAACCAAAGTTGACGCCAAAGCAAAGTGTCCCAGCCGGGAATTGGCGATCTTCAGCTGCATCAAAGTTGTACTGACCCCAGCAAATTGGCTACTTGTCATCATCCTGATGTAATAAACTGCGAGAAATCGCCTTTGCGTTTTCACAGTGAAAGTGAGGCGTTCATCGATTGGAAACATGACGAGAGAAAAACTTTCCATCGTAGCAGGTACTACAAACAGCAGAAACCCAAAAATCAAGGCTTTTGTACCCATCTGTTTTACCAAGAGCGGGTTGGTTCTTACAGAAGCCAGAAATGTGAATACAAGGAAGCTAATTTTTGATAATGCAGCGAAGACCTGCTCAGGAAATGGAGGGAACAACGGATTCTTTGAGTTGTGGAACACGTATCCCCGCGCAGTTGGTGCCAGGATCATTCCTGTCTGTTAAGCAAACCAATCAAGTTATGATAATGATGATGATTCAAACCATATAAAGCGTCGTTGACATTCTACCAAGATTTCTCGGGAATCCCGATTTTAGTTAGAAACTATTTCACCTAATTGTAATTAACCACAATCACATGTATGCAATTTGTTGGCTTTTGAAACGAAAATCTGCCAACAGTAATTAGTATTGAATTTTGTTGCTTCACCAGATCAAAATTGGCAGACAAAACTGACATCAGTCAAAGAATTGCTAAAACAACCTTAAAAACAGAGCCAGAAAGGGTAAGCATTGCTTTTCGCTTTCTATTCTACATGCTGATTGAGGCAACGATGCGTAGATAGAAAAATAAATAAATATGTACATGCACGAAGAATAGCAATGAGCCTGTGATTTATTCCGATAACAAAATGAAGATTTAACATTACCAGGATCTCGGAGGTGATGCGGGGCAAACAGAAGCGGCCTACGAGGAAGTGAAAGAATCTGGATAAGCACACGAAGAGGACGATGAGAAGATGGAAGCGAACAAGGGAATGTTGGAGAATACTTTCCTCGTCGGCGCTCAAAATACCGTCCGAGAAAACCCTTACATAGTCAAAGCACTCTCCGCTCACGTTCAATATGGACTTGGGATTCTTCATCGCCATAAAACACTTCTGTGTACCTCTCTTGCGTTATTCTTCCCTACGTGCATGGATTCATGAAACTAAAAGGGGAATGGGGGGCAAAAAAAAACCATTTAAACACATCCTTGATATTTATGATTGAACATTAAATAGCCGTGCGTGGAATTAGGAGGATAATCTATGTGTTTTATTTTGGTTTATTCATAGCCGTATATTTACCTTGATGACCAACGTTCTCTCATTCATGCACTCACAAGCCTTCTCCTTCCCATTTTCCCAAAAGTTCACATTGAAGTGCCATAGTATATATGCTAAAACCGATGCTTACGCTGGCGGTTTATTAATATCAATCCAAAGAAACCCAAGGCGCGCTGAGTTGGCGGGGTTTTTTTTTTTTTTTAATTTAAGTGAGATCGCGGGTTCGAATGATTCTCATATATGCAGTTGTTTAAAACTTAGGGTTAAAACTTTGTCTCCTACAAAGATCTACCTAATTTAAACGGAAATTAATTTAGGTGTGGATGACTTAAAGGTATCTTCTTATAATTAGCGCCCTCCTAAAATACATCGTGAAAAAAAAAAGAAACGAAAGAAATGTACTATTCATTTGCGATGATTGGTTATAATAGAATGTAATAAAATAGAGATTTCATGTTATATTCCATTTCATTTTAAATATTAAAAATGAGAAATTTAGAATTTGAAAGATTTTGGATGAAATGTAAAATGATGAACAACTTTTTACTGTATTACATTATAAACCTTTTTTCAAATAATATTTTACTATATTATATTATGAACATTTTCATCTCTGCCACACAACAATTTTATACTATCACATTCATTTATATTCTATTTTATTATAAACTATTTCATTATATTATATTAAAAACTTTACGTCCAATTAAACTTAGCCTCAACGTAAAAAATAAATTAATATAACTCTTTATTTTTTATTAAATTTAAATTTATATGTCAAATTTAAAAGAATTTGAATTTGATAACAAGATATTGGACACACATTCGGGCCCAAAAGGGAGTGGGTTTCTAGCCTGTGTAAATGGTCCTAATAATACTACAACCGGACTTAACTCTTGATTGGTGCGCCAGGCAAATATAAAAAGTGGAGGTACATGAACGTTGATAAATGATAAGTGGGGACCACTCAAACAGTCCGTTGCACTTAAAGGATAGGAGCAAATGACGTGCTATGGACAAGATGCTGATAAAGACAAGAACATGTGTATGTGTTGCCTACCTAACCTAGCTTGTCTCCAGTGCCCACTTTCTTCCTTATTTTAATCTATAATAAAATAATTCGGTGTGCTCTCCCACACCGTACCCAATGGAACCTTCCTTGGCTCCTTCTGTATTCTTGCAATTCACATACATGCATTATCTGTATTCCTTATTTTAAGTACATCACAACGTGCTCTGTGTCATTTCTGTAATAAACTTCGGCTTGAAGGTCCTTTTTGTTACAGCGTGCTATATATTGAAGTTCACATCATCCACTCTGGTCATAGTGTATCATCTTATCCATTGTCGCAAATGGCATTTGACGTAATTTCTAAGAGCTCACTGTTGCCGTCGACGTTGAACCCCAACGCTCCGTTGTTCGTACCGCTGGCGTATCGGACGGTGGAAGACTTCTCCGAGGAGTGGTGGGCCCTTGTCAAATCCTCACCTTGGTTCCGGGATTACTGGCTCCAAGAGTGTTTCTTCGATTTCGAAATTGACCCTTTCGTCCCTGATATTTACGAGGATGCCCTTCCCGACGACCTCGATTGTCTCTTCTTCGACGATTACACCGACGATGATTACTCATATGAAAGTAGGTAACACAGCACTTTAAGGGAAATCTCAGTTTTAAATTGCTCGAGTCACCGGTCCAACTCGTTAACTCGGGTTTTCTTTTCTTTTTCTCTGTTCATTAATTGCAGAGGTAGAAGAGTCCAGGGAGATAGTTTCTGTTGGAGCTCTGAAATGGAAAAAGGGTCGTGGTCTGACTCAGGTACCAAGGTATATGGATAAGCCATCGAAGATTGTGAATTTGAAAGTGAGTCCACGAACGATCCACCAACCACGGTAGATTGTAAGACACAGTGACCCAAAAGATGGTGTATTTGGGGTGGTCTATGTTGTTTTTGTAGATAAAGAATGTGACTTTCATTTTGGTGGCTAATTTTCTTTTTTCATCAAGTTCCTCATTTCCAGCTTTGTTTTTTTCCTTGTAAATGAAACAAAAACTTGGAAAGGTTGAATTTCGTGTGCGAAGTACTTTCACCTCTCTCTGCCTGAAGTAGAACTCCAGTTCAGAAGATAGCTTTCAAAATTTTAAAGCAGAGTTTTATTGAGAATTGGAGGTTAACTAGTACAAACAGCCAATGTTTACAAAGAAAACAATTGGAAAATCTGTTCTACAGAGTGTATCAATCCATGCTCCAAGTCCCTTACTGAAAATCGTCAGTCGCAATAGCCAATCTTGCGTTGTGATGAATTTAACAGTTGACGTCACCTTCTTCCCAATTGGTAGCTGTCTTCCCGATCTTTTGAAGTACTCGGATAACTTCCTCAGTTGTGACATTGCCGGTGACGGTGACCTTATTGAGTTGAGTATCCACGTTATATGTTTCGATATCTGCTAATCGAAAGCAGGAACGTGTCAAAGAAGTTCGTTATTACAGAGAGACCGCAGTTTATAAGTTCATGAACCATGCGCAGAATAGAAGATAGCCATAAAGGTCCAGTGCTCTTTTACCTTGGATTTTCTTGATAGCCTTCAAGATCTTCTTAATGCATTCATCGCAATGCAAACCCACTTTCAGTTCCACCATCTACGTATGAATCAATTTGTTACAATTTAGATCCGAAGCTTAAGATCATGCAAATATCGGGAAAATTACAAGGAAGCTGGATCAGATACTGAAAGAGAGTTTGGCATGGAACTTACAGAGGCCATTGGCGTTGATGATAAGTGCAAGGGGCTGATAGTTTGAGAGCGAGATAGAGCCGTAATTCTCTTGATAAGATTTAATCAGGAAACCAAAACAAGCGACACAAATATATGGTAAAGTCAAAAACAGTATAGGATTCCTTACGTGATTGATGGCAATGCCACTTTTATGAAAAGCTCTCTTTATTCCCGTCATGTAAAATTGGAAAGTGACCAGGCAAATCTTGGATACTAATTGCTGTTATTCTGTTCATACCCGAGTTTTGGGTGGTCGAAATGTTCAATAAGGTACAATGGCATTTGCTGCTGAGTGTTTATAGAGCTATCCTCAATGGATGGGATAAATAGAAGCGGAACAAACCTGAAACCTTGCACACTCTTAGCAGTTAGGGGGAGGTCATTTTGATGGTGGTTGAATACGAAGATCATATGTCCGGACAGTTACTAAAAATACTTTTATCATGTCCGAACTGATGAAATGATGTCAAAAAATGGATGCGACCATTTCTTGAGGGGACCAGTGCTCCAGTGCCTCTTTAGAAAAATCTTCTTTTCCTTCCACTAGCTCGCTTTCCCCTTTCTTTTCATAATCATTGATCCGCGTGAGGCAAGGACGGCCATGTCTGGACTCTAGAGTCTTGAGTGGTATTCAACAGGTTCATGGACTCTCATCGTCATTTTCAGATTTTTAGCTGTATATCTTCCCTTTTCATTGCATTATTGGGCCAGAATATGGGGTTGCTTGTCTCTATCTCACGGTCGGGACTTTGTTAAAATTTTATTTTTTAATAGATATGTCTACTCAATTTTTCTCTCAAATATTTCGAATAAATAAATTATAAATTTTTAATCTAAAAAAAGGTGTCGTGGCAGTACAAAAGGTACCGTTTTCAAATAAGTTAACTTTCTAATTTTAAGAGTGCCGAGTTGACGAAGTGAAAAAGTATAAGTTAAAAAGTCCAATCTTTAAACCTCACTATCACGTAAAAATAAAATAGTTATCTTATTCAAATTATCTATATAAAAAAGAAATCAAATCTTACGGAAAAGTTATATTTTTAAATTATATTTTTTATTCAATATCTATCTTAATTCTTAAATAATAGCTTATTTTATTATTCGCTTAGTTTAAAGACTTCACATAGACTATGAAATTCTTAATTGAATTGCCTTGGATAATTATGATTCACATACTAGCTTGGTTTAAGGACTTCATCAACTACGAAATTCTTAATTGAATTGCCTTGGTTGGTCAAAAAGGATGTGTTTTGAACTTTGATTTCTTGTTTTGATGACACCAACTACGACCTTATTGACATCTAGATTCTAGGTAGTGTTGTCTGGGCAACCGAGCTTCTTCTTTTTCTTGTTTTGCCTCAGTTTGCTTCCTGTGATGTATATTTGGAAATGAGTCCCATAAATAAATAATAAAATATATTACAATAATTGTTTTAAACAAAGAGATACCAAAAATATTATGTTGGTGTTTGAATTAAACATTTTCAAAATGTTGGGTTTCTTTTTGAACACTTTGAAGTGTTTAAATTCAAGTTAAATTTTCGTAAAAACGTTAATTTCCTTTTTTTTTGGGTCAAATGCTCTTTTAGGAACTTTTCATATCCCTACTTAAAATTTGGTCAACAAAAAGACCATTTAAAATGTTTAGTTATTATATTTGATTCATAAAAAGTGTAATAGCATTTATAAATTAAGATTGTGATATTAGAACTCTTAATATATATATTAAGGTAAAATTACAAATTAATCTTAACATAAATATTATAATATTTTTATATAATTTATAATACTTTTCTTTTTTACTTATTTATTACTC
>JANIHZ010000210.1:21712322-21725911 GCA_027478365.1 Erythroxylum rufum | reverse complement strand
TAAAAATACATGATAATTATAAATAATCTATTAAAATTATAAATCAAATAACAACCTAAATAATTAATAATAAAATTTAATACATGCAATCATTTATTGTGTACTTAATAAGTAAACTAATAAAGAAGCATTTAAAGAAATGTTTGGATTACAAAAGAGTGCATAGGAGAAAAACAATTTAAAGTCATATTTAATAAAGTAAAATTCTAACAAATTTCTAGTAAAAGTTTTCGATTAATAATAATCTTTCAAATGATTAATGCATCAACAAATAAAAATATAAAAGCAAAGAAATTTTTATATTAAAAACTAAAAATATATTAATGAATTTACAAATCGAATTTGATTTATTTAACACTATTCATCACCTTTTTTGAGTGTATATGGTTCAGTTTATATAAGAGATAGTTTAATCATAACATGATTCACTAATATAAAGAGGTAGATTTTTAGTTAAAGACCTACTAGACTTTTTAATAGAAGTTAGATCTAAATTCTACTAGAATATTTAAAGTAAAATTATATTCTTGACATATTACCTATAAAAGGAGAGATACCGCAAAATAAGTTGTCATTACTATTATCATTAAATTTAATTAGAGATTTCTTTGCATAGTTAACACCACTCAATTTTCACCAATTTGAGCGTTAAAGTGTCTTTGCAAGAAATACACTTGACATTCTGAGTGGTTATTTTGCGAGCTTGTAACTTAAGACTAACATGACAAGGCTACTCCAAATTCAATCTACATAATTTGGTATCTTCTATCAAAATATTTGTAAAAAATTTAATACTCTCACTTGAAAAAACTTTAAACTAGCTAAGGCACCATCTGATAAAGCAAACATACACAAAAGGGGGGGGGGTGAATTGTGTGTGACTTAAAAGTTTTTTGCAAACTAATTTCAATTCGGATAAAGACAGAATAAATCCAGTTAAAAACAATTTTAAAACAGAAGGCGCCTGTTGAAATAAAAGGAACCTTTAGCAAGTTATAAACTGAAGGAACCTATTTTAGAATTAAAGGAGCCTCTTGCTGAATTGAACACACACACAATATAATGTGGAAATATAAAAATTAAGAGAAGAGAGAGAAGGACACAACCAATTTATACTGGTTCAGCTTACAACCCAAGCCTATGTCTAGTCCCCAAGTATCAAACTTGAGTGTTTCATTATAAAACCAAGTAGTAATTTGACGAGCCTCTTAAAGCTCACAAGTACATATTTTTCATGGTTTTCTAACCTTCCTATGAGTACATATTTTTCAAGGTTCTCCAACCTTCTAAAGTATTTTGCTAGCCTTTACAAGCTCTCAACAAATGAAGAAGTAATTTGCTCTATATAAGCTTAAATGATCTCTCTCAAAAAGAATTTTCACTTCGTAAAACACAAGAGATTTGATAACAATATGACTTTCAAGAGTATTGATGCTATTGATGTATCAGGCGTATGTCCCCCATTCGCAAATGCAGTGACTCTTCCTTAAATACACATCTTCTTCAACTTGTCTTTGCTTCTCTTACATCTTGATTTGACTTTGAATCTTTAATATCATATTTGATAAAATGTTCCAGTATCCAGATGTTAAGAAAAATGATCATATCACAGAATTGATTGTAATTTGTAAGATCCTTCTAGATATTGTGGAATCATTTCTAATAAATCAAACAAGTTCATAAGGAAGGTTTTTGTAATAAAGGAAGCATTTATCATATGATTTTATTTCCTTTTAAAAAGTATGTCGTTACCTATACAAGTAAATAAATCCAATTTGAATTTTGAAATATTATAAGGTCATCATCAAAATCATTAATAATAAACCTTGAGTTAACACCATCCACAAAAAGAATAATAAATACCAAAGAAAACAATTCATCTACTAACCTTATTGGAACAACCAATACCCCTGAAATTTATCTAGTTAATTACTAACTTGAGGATCAAGATGCTAAAATTAAGATGTTATGATAATAAGTCAAGTAATTGATGTAAGAAAGACAATATATTTACACCCCACAACTATTGTTGAAAGGGACCTCATCTGCACTTCTACAAGTAATGCCACTGAAATATGAAATATGAGGATCAAGTATGATATTGATAGCTAACTAATATATAATGTCTTAGTGAAGCCATTACTGCCTAGGTTTAACATATCAATGCTGGACACTTACAAAGGCATCTATGATCATATTGATCATATACATCGATATAGAAGACTCATGGACCTATATGACCCATTTAACTCCATAAAATATAAAGTCTTCTCCTCCACCTTGGCCGATGTCATATATTTTTGGTTTTAAGCCATGCCTCTAATTTCAATATATAAGCCACTAGGTGTATATCATACTTTGTTAATAACAGGCACTAACCTGTAAACTCCACCTATTTAATATTTGTAACTCAAAGGCACCAAATTTTTTTTAAGGATTACTTATAACACTTCAACTTTAAGGCTACCTAAATCCTTGGTCTTAGTATAAGAGTGGCATTAGTAGCTTTCATAAATGGACTCATACCTTGTTAATTTTTTTTAAACTTTATATAGAAAAAATAACGTAAGAATTTTGAACATCTATAAATTTGAGCATAAACTATTAAAGATCTAGAAGATGTTAATCAAAATAAGAAAAGTTTAACTAATAATAATAATGAGAATAGAGAGGGATACATCTTTGATTAACAAAGTCCAAAGGAAAATATATAAAAAATGAGTTAAAAACCAAAAACAAAGGGAAGATTAAGGAAGACCTTCCTAGGTTCAATACGTTGTTAAATATGTATCTAATTATATTTTAGATAAACACTTAGTTGGAAAAAAAAAAAGGAACGACAAATAATATTGTCAAAAGGGTCAAGATTTATACTTTCATTTCTATTAGGATATGGTACAAGAGATTAAAGATTGTAGGAATTTCAAAATAGTGGCCAATGACTTGATCAAACAAGGGATGCTAAAATGGTTTCTAAAGGAAAACAATAGAGATGACCATATAAAAAGTCTTTTGTGAAGATTGAGAGTTAGGAAACTAGATAGGGAACCATACCTCGCTCAAATGATGATTTGCATAATTGTAGGGAGAGATCATTAAGGGTTAAGAACATGTATAAAGAAGGAATTATACGAGAAAATTTGTGATAATTAACTAATCTAAGGAGATATTACCATTAAATAGAAGCTCTAAAAGATATATATACTTTTTAAAAAGAAAATATGTCTCAATTTGATACAAAAGGAATCAAGTCTTAAAAAAACCTGTAGACCAAAATGGTCTCATGTTCTTCCTAATATTGAAAAAGAAAACTACAAACCAAAAAGTCTCAGGTTAAATAAAAGTTCATTGCCTCCTAGCACCAAAGAAAAAACCTACAGGCTTAAAAAAAATTAGGCTTGGAAGAAGTCCCCTTAACTTCTTAACATTTAAGAAACAGTTGTAGGCATAAAAGTCTTAGGTATAGGAGAAGTTCTTTCAGCTCCCAAGCATAGAAGAAAACCTACAAGCTTAAAATCTTAAGTTTAGGGGAACTCTCTTAACTCCCTAACATTGAAGAAAAACATGCATGCCTAAAAAGCCCTAAGTCTAAGAGAAGTTTATTCAACACCTTGATTCATGAAGAAAAGGGATAACGATATTTTTAATCCTCCTACAATAAGAGATTTCCTATTTTGGTACCTTTACTTTATTTTTTATTTTAATTCCTAATTATTAGTTTTTTCCTATTTCAATTCCTTCCGTTAACTCTCTTAACAAAAGTATATATGTGATATGCCATATCATCAAATAAATGAAATGATAGCCACCTTCATGTCAACATAGACCTATATATTGACATTTGATAATATTGGCATGGCTTTGAATGAGACCATATGGCCAATTGAAGTTTTAGATAATATTGGCATGGCTTTAAATGAGTCCATATGGCCATGTGAAGTTTCACTTATATTAATCCCAATGAAGTCCTCCTACTCTTGCAGATTTGTATATTTCAAATTCTCAAAAGTAGAAACATCATCTATTCCCACAACATCAGATTTATCACCTTATTTTGAAGTATTTATTTAGGTTAGAATGGGTTATTATTGAGTTAATTATCTTTCATCTTCCCTCGACAAAATTAAAGACAAACATATACAAAAACTTATTTCTTAAAGAAAAACTCTCACCCTTACATTGGTTGACATCTTTACCTCTAATACTTTGCAAACATCTATCTTTTCCACTAAATACATGTTCTTGCTCAAGCCCACAACTATAGTCCAATATCTAACTTTTTTTTGTATAACCCTCTCAAAAGTCTGTCTTGCCCCATGTAAACGTCAAAAAAAGCCATTCCTTGGCATGAACTCGCTCTCTAGATATGAACTTAACCTCTCTAACCTTTGTCTTAATAAGGTGAAGTGCCAAAAATGCTAGAGAATTCGGCATGACTTTAAATAGTTTTATATAATCCTATAAGAGTTTAGACAGAGAAAATTTAAAGAGCTCTAGGAAAAATATCTTTAGCTTTTTAGTTCATTAGAAAACTTACAAGTACAATAGTCTCAATTTTATTTAAAGTCCCTTAACTACTTAACATCAAAGAAAAGCCTATATGCCTAAAAACCTCAGGTTTAAAAGAACTCTCATTATCTTTTCATTGAAGAAAAATATGTAGAGCTAAAAGTCTCAAGTCCCTAATTTATTAAAAAAAACATGTAGGATTAAAAGACTTAGGTATATGAGAAGTCCATTTGGTTCCTTAGTATAAGGCCTCAATTAGAGGAGAAGTCACTTTAGCTCTATAACATAAGAGAAATATCTACAAGCCCAAAGGCCTCAAGTCCAAAAGAAGTCCTTTTAGCTCCTTTGTGCATAAAGAAAAACTTACAAGCTTAAAGGTCTTAATTTTAAGAGAAGTCTTTTGAAACTTTCTAGTATAAGAAAACCCTTAAGGCCAATAAAAACCGTTGTCATAGAATAACAATAGATTGAGAAACATAAGGCTCTCATTTAAATATTTTAGAAACTTGACAAGCCATAAAAGCTAATTTCTACAAGCCTATTAAGTCATTGTAATTTATGTAAAGTAGACAAAGCAAAGGAGCTAGACTTTATAGGATTGTCAAGTTCATTTGAATTTAACTTTAAAAATTGTCAAGGAAAAGGAGTTAAACCCCACAAACTTATCAAGTTTATTTTAATTTTCTTTTAAAAATTGTCAATAGAAATGATTAAGTGAGCTAGACTCTATATGAGTGCTAGATTTATTATCATTTTCTTTCAAAAATTGCTAAGGTAAGGGTGTTAAACTTTGAAAGTCTATTAAGCTCTAAATACATCAATAATTAGAATTGAAATTTCATAAAAATAAAAATATAGATAGAGGTGCCCAAAGCATTCTTACATTTTTCACCCCTATATATAAGGTAAATAAAATAAAAATAATAAGGGGCTTAGATGAGGAGAGGTGCACCTTTGGAAGAAGCAGGGTTATCATCATCAATGATGTGAGACTCCCCACCTACATGACTAGTGACCTAAACATTATGTTCATCAATTTGAGTTGGTTCAAGCTTAATATAAGCATTATTAATGTCTAGATCTATAAAGGATCAGTCTAGGTATTTATTTTATGACTCCTTCCTATAAGATCTCAAACCTTACCCCTGTTATATTGATAAGGTTATTATAATTCTAATTCTTTAAAGAATTAGACTTATGGTAATGACGTATCACATCAAATTTGCAGTCATCGCAGTCAAACTTTTGGTTTTTGATTAATAAGTCAACCATTTCAACCCTTAAGCTTGTTATCTCTTCCTTTAATATTGTGTTCTCTTTCTTTAGTCCATCAAGGAACTTGAATAGTTGTTCCCCAGCCTCTTCCTTCTTTTTGAATAACTACAACAACTTTGGCATCTTTAGCCTTTTTTTTTCCTTTGGTAGACCTACTAAGTTCTTTTAAAACCTTTTATAGC
The DNA here is from genome assembly GCA_027478365.1 of Erythroxylum rufum. Taxonomy (NCBI): domain Eukaryota; kingdom Viridiplantae; phylum Streptophyta; class Magnoliopsida; order Malpighiales; family Erythroxylaceae; genus Erythroxylum; species Erythroxylum rufum. The sequence goes on along the minus strand of JANIHZ010000210.1, from coordinate 21,719,945 downwards.
CCAAGAATTATAGAAGTAATGGCTTAAAAAATGAAAAATAATGTCATTCTTAAAAGTAAATGGCAAACATTTGATGAACTAAACAAACTTACTATAACAAGATGCCTCTTGAAGAATACACATATAAAATCAATATTTATCTCTTCCAAGATTTGCATATCCTTGAACTCATCTTAGATCTGCTTCTAACCTTGTTAAAGACAATATCAATCTTCTTTAAGATAAGTTTAGGGAAGAAACACTCATCTTCCATAAACTGGCCTAGTAAGAACATGAAGAGCAATAATTTTTTCTACTAGTTAGGGTGAGTGAAAAGGAGAGAGTTAAAGAACTATAGTCAGCTAGCTTGATCTTACTGACCTTATCATTTTATATCACCTTTTGCTTCTTATTTTTACTAGATAAAATTAAGAAAATTTTGTTGAACTTAACTTTCTACAACTTGTTAAACTTTAGGCACACTTCAAAAGTTTTATTAAAGTCTCCAGGTAAAGAGTTTGATGAAGAGCTTCAAAGGGGAAGCCTTTTACTAGACTTGATTGAGTAATGTTCATATGATATTCTAAAAGGAGACCTTATTGCTATAAAAGAAGAAGATAGTGTCATGACAGACCTACAAGATGTATGGCTATTGTTTCTAAAGTAAGATGTCACTAAACGTATATAGATATAGCTTACTAGCCCCACTCCTAAAACCAATCTTCACATCCTTGCTATTATCTATAATTTAAAAGATAAGAGGAAGGATGTGGTCTTAACTGTAAAAATGTGGTAAGTTTGTTTTATCACCTTAAGATTGAACTTTCTCACAAAAGTAAGCAAACAATAAAGGCATGGGTGGTTTCTCTCTAAAAAATGCAAGTAGATAGGTAAAAGACATAGATGATTTTTCTCTCAACATGATGGGAATTCGGCATTGACTCAAGGTACATGAGTTTCTACACAAGGGAGGTATGAAGAGGAACATAGGTTGCTTATGAGAGGTGCAAGTTAAATGCCACAAAGAAGCTAGAGGTTCTAGTTATAGAATGTAACTAGTAGTAGACACTTAAATAAATCCATTTTAATCTTTCGCTGGATTTTACAGACTAGACAAACAGAAGCAAACCAACATTGAAGTTTAACATGTAATCAAATCTTTGTTTTACATATTGAATGTTCTAGAATAAAATTGATACCAATATTGTCTAAGAAAGTGTCATATTCATATTTTAACTAGTTAGGATTTTGTTATTTTAAGTTGTTATTTTTCTGTTAAAACTATAGTTTTAATGATTATATGCCCATAAAAGGCTTTCTTATATTTTTAGTTAACTATTTACATTATTATTGATCAATCAAAACTATTAGAGAGTTTTCTATTATCTTTAGAGTATTATTGCTTAAGGTTCTCTAAAAACTTAGATCTTATCTAACTTATATAGCAATCAAACTTTATGATATTATTACTTTCAATCCTTTATTTTCTAGAGTTTGGAAATTCATATCTTTCTTACTATATTTTTCATATTCGTATTCTTAAATTAACTTATTATGTTAAAATGATTATTGGTCCTATTGTATTAATATTCAATCTCATCAATTATATTGGTGAGAATTATATTAGAATTTGGTAGTAGAGTATAATTCTATATTTAGGTTTTTTACATCTTTTATTTGCATTTTTCATATTCTTGTTTCTTTGTTTCCTATAATCATTGTTTGTTATTGTTCTTATCATTCTTTAGTTTTTCTAAAAATAAGTTGTTCGTTTGTTTTTATTCCTTATTTCTTGATTTTTTAAGTCAATTTAAAAAAGAGAAGAAAAATAAAAAAAATCTATTTTTAGATTTTATCAAAAGAAGCCCTAAAAAGGTGAAATCTAAAGTTACATAAAGGTGGTGCCTTAGTGGTTAGTTGCGATACGCATACAAATTAGGAGTTCTAATTTCTCTCCAATAGGGACAAGGTATTTGATGCATTAGATATACTCTAATTATTCATTATCTTGTTTTTCTTATTGTGCAATTTAAACTTCTTATGTTCTTCTTTTTTATTGAGTAATTGGGAACTTTAAGTTTCAATTCCTATTTTTGAGTCTTCTTGTTCATTGGCCTATAGTTTTTATTTATTTGTTCGCTATTTATCCAAATTTATTTCTTTGGAAGTATTTTAAAAGGGGGAAGGTTTAAACTAACATTATTGATTTAGATTGTCTATTTAAAAGAAATCTTTAGTCAAGCATGTAAGTGGCGAGTCAAATGAAATTTGAAGAGAAGCATATAAAAGACAACTTTTGTTGCTAACTTTTTATATAGGTACAATATAAATCAAACGTAAAGTAAAAACCTTGTCCAAAGATAAATTAAGTGAGGAGCAAAGAGTGGGAGTGGACTAGGAATCGTTCATGAACATCATGAGCAAATCCTTTAACAATTTGGTGAAGTTAAGGATAGATTGGAGAAATATGAAGGTGCTATTATAGCTATACTATAATATAATCAACCTCTAACTACTAGGATGGATAATTTTGAGGCAAATAATGGAGTTGAAGGTGCTACCAACTACTTAGGAGAGTTAAACCTAAGGGATGGTGGAGGAGGAAGGGGATAAATAATAAAGAGACAAGGAGGGAATATTATTAGTGTAGGATACGAAAGAGATTATAAAAAAGGATAGAAAATAATATAAAAAGCATTAAGATAGGAATATCACTTTTTATAGGGAAGATAGATCTAAATGCCTACTTGAAGTGGGAGTAGCATGTGGTGCTAGTTTTTCATTGTTATAACTTTTTGGAAGAGAAGAAGTTTAAACTACCTACTTTAGAGTTTAATAAGTATATCGTGAATTTTTGATATTAATAAATTCTCACTAGGAGGAGGAACAAAGAACTACATATCTTAATGTTGGAGGAGATGAAAATGATGATAAGAAAATACTTTGTGCCAAGTTCCTACTATAGGGATCTTTACTAAACGTTACAAACATTGACTCAAGGTTTTAAGAGTGTGGAGGAGTACCATGAGAAGAAAGAGGTTGTCACAGATAGAGCAAATATAGAGAAATATCATGAAGAGAGAATGACTTAATTTATTTGTGACTGAATTCCAAAATTATCAATATTATGGAGTTACTTCATCATGTAAAATTGGAGGATATGGTAAATATGGCCATGATGTGAAGAGGCAACCTAAAAGGATGCATGTTAAATTTTTTAATGTTTAGAGTGCAAGTTCTTTTTCATGGAGCAACACAAGGTAGCAAAGAGGAAAATAAAAATCTAAAGTCAAATTATAGAGTAAATAAGCTAAAAGTGGACACATTAAGCGGTGAAAGTTAAGATCAATTCCTCTTTTTACAACTAAAGATAATGATGTCAAATGCTTCAAGTGCTTAGGAAGACATATAACTACATAGTATTCTAATGGGAAAGTGACATTGATGAGGGAGGATAGAGAGTATGCATCTATGAGTAAAGAAGAAGCAAATGGTGATATATTTAGATTAGAGGATGCTAGTGACAATGAGCATATTGTAAAATCCAAAAAGGGAAGGTTACTAATGACTAGGAGGGCATTGAGAATGCATATGATAAAGGATTATGTGACTGAATAAAGAAAAAAACCTCTTTCTATACTAGGTAAGCCATTAAGGTGTAATGTGATGTGGTTCCTATATAAGCAAGACTCATTCGTTTAAGGCATTCATGACAATTTAATAGGAAATTCATATATGAGGGGTATCAGAACACATATTCCTTTTTTAAAAATTAAATATATTCATTAATAGAAGTAAATAGTTACAGATTACCTACTATTACATACAAAAGTTGTTAGCTAGTAATGGAATATCAAACCATTAAGGACATCGTTTGTAAGTTCTAACCATTACAAATAAAAGGAGCTATATTAAATTGGAGTTTATAAGCTATTGCCTTGGTTCTAATCTTTTGCTTTAAGTTCTGTAAGTTGGTTTCTGTGTCTAATGACCCCTTACTAAAATTTTTACTGTTCCTTTCTCACTATATGTGATAAACCAAAGCACTAAAAGCATATATGAACAACTTTAGATCACGCTTGGCCTGTAAGGAAACATAAGGAACCCACACTATAATATATGTCCATCATAGGCTTTAGCACCATAACTTGAAAAGTTAAGTATATTGTTCCATAAGTCAGCAGAGTACCTACAGTTAAAAAGAATGTGATCTAAAGTCTTAGGTGTTTCATCATACAAGATGTAAGCCAGATCAGGAATGGAGAATCTGATGGAGTCTTTAGTTCTAAGGCTTCTACATATTATAAGCCAAAGTATGAAGGAATGGGAAGGGAAAAATGATTAGTCCTATATGAGTTTATGCCAAGTTTTCAAGTTCTGAGTATCCATCTGGAGCTTTTTATAAGATTTAGTTGTGAAGGATGGGGAGCTATTCAATGTTGAAACCTTTTTGGTCTATAAAGAGGAGTTAAGAGAGTAAGGAGGCTTACTATTCAGTATTTCACCTATACCTTTTGTAGCGTGAAAGGGTAGTTATTCTTGATGAATAATTATACTTTATTGCCAGTGAGGATGATTGACTTCAAGGATTGAAATTCAATTAGTTTATAAAGGGATCCATATTATGTCGGTGATTATACCAGAAGAAGGTGTTGCATCCATAACCAATTCTTTTGTTTCATGAGTATTTTAACTAACTCTCTCATATTCAAAATCTAACTAAATGTCGATGAGATTCCAAGGTTAGCTCGTATGTTTTAGATACTTATTCCTTTCAAGAAATGAAGGTCAATTTACCTTGCCCACAAGTTTTCACCATTAGAGCAGAGTTTCCAAAGTCTTTTAACTAGCATAATTTTGCTCATAGTGAAAATAAAGATGATGATTAATCCTCCATATTTTTAATCTTAACACGCCATTATCCATAATGTATTAAGTAGTAATAGGAGCCGCCTTCCTCCGAAAGATATACATTTGTATAATCCCCTTTAATAAGCTTTTTGGTAATTAAGGGAACTCTAAAGTACTTCAAGGGAAGTTATTATTGGTTCAACCCCTTAGCGTAAGCTATACACTAACATTAAGATTGGAACATGCTAAAAGGAAGAAGGAACTTTTACCAAGATTAAAGGCTAGACCTAAGATTCATCTAGGGAGTTAATAAGTAGCTTGATTAAGGTAAGAGTGGCACCACACAGTAGTACCAGGTCATCTATAAAGGAGAGCTAAAAGGGTCCCACTTTATCATACTTATAATGATATTTAAAATTGTCTTTAGTAATTTTCAACTTAGTAAGCCTATATAAGGTCTCCAAACATATGATAAATAGGTAAGGTGATAAGAGATTACCCTGCCTAATACCTCAGGCTACTATTAGGATAATTGTTGGTTCACCACTTATTAAAATTAAGTAAGAAACTAATGTTATACAGCTTTACACCTAAGAGATGAATGTTTAAAGAAATCTTAAACCTTGGAGAAAGCAGAGGATAAAGCTCTAGCTCAAATATTCAAAGGCTTTAGTGAAATCGATTTCCAAACCATAGCTCTTGATTGCAAATTTAGAGTTATAACCCTTAAATAATTCCTGGGAAATCATAATATCATCACCTATATTTTTCCCCTAAATATAGGCACATTGATAAAGGTTGATGATTACAGACAAGAATTTTTTAACCTGTTTACAAGTATTTTGGCTATAAACTTATAGATCACATTGTAACAGGTTATAAGTCTATAGTCAATTATGATAACAAGATTAGGGACATTTGGAACTAGACATGGAAAAGTCTTGTTCATTTTTGTAAGAATCTTACTAGACATGAAAAATTCCTTAACGTATTTAATCACCATCTTACTTGTGTCTTCCTATATACTTTGAAAGAACCTAACATTAAGGACATCTATACTTGGGGCTTTATTAGGGGAAAATTAAAACAAAGTATCTTTAATCTCCATAATTGTGACTTCCCTATTAGTTCATTTGTGCAATCTAAAGGGAATGAATTCTGCAGTGCATTTATGGGCTCATTAAACATGAGAGAGACCTTAATGGTTGTACCTAATAGTTTTTTAAAGTGCTTATAGGTAGGACTTTTTTTTAAGTTTTACGTAACTAGTAATAAGATTTCCTTTAAAGTCTTCAAAATCCATAATGCTATTATGATTTCTCTTAGCTTAGATCATCCCAAAAAAGAAGTTAAAGTTCCTATCTCCTGTCTTTAGCCAATTGATTCTAGACTCTTACAATAGTTTAAAATTAGAGGTTTACAAGGCAGTTGCATACTTAAACTTTAAACCATCCTGCAGTTTAAGAGTAGGATTATCATGATGCCTTGTTAACCTTTCTTAACATTTATTAAAAATATCAAAAACCCTCTCTTTTCCCTCATACCATTAGGTTAGTCTAATTTATTTAAATCTTAAATAGTTCATCTTTATAGCTTTGATTTTATGATGGCATTTATAAGCATAAAAATATTTAACTTCAAACCTAAGACCCATGTTAAGAGCTTCCTTAAAGTTAGGACACTATAATAAGGAATTATGAATCCAAAAAGGAGATTTTCCCCTACCTTCTTTAGGCTTAACCTGAATATAGATGGGGAATGGGCCAAAGTAAGTTGGTTCATGAAGTTTGCATCACTGAGAGGGAAGTTTGACGTCCATGTTGAGTTCACCATGCACATGTCTATCTTTTTTAAAAAAATCAATCACCTCATTTCCTATTATTCTAAGTGAAGAGTCTCCTTCAGAAATTCAGATTAGCAATCTGCAGTTATCTTATGAGTTGACAAAGCTCTTCAATTTTTGGTTTTGGATTTCTCATATAGCTTTGAGCTTACATTAAAGAAAGAATATAGTTGAAGTCACTTTCAAGGATCCATAAAGAAGTAAGGTTATTTCCAATCTTTTTTTTGTCCTCATATAACTTTCTTCTTTAGAATCCCAGTTGAAGGCATCTATTATGGGGATGAGAATTCGTGCTTAATATTGATTTAAAAGAAGGTCACATTGTAAGTATTGATAAAAGAATATACATCTTTTGAGAAAAAAAATTAAAGGATCTAATGAGATGATTATCTTTCCAATACAGTGCTTCATGATTACTGACTAAGATCCACTCCTTGTTCAAAAACCAAATTCTCTTTAAAAATTGTTCCTTCTTTATTTTTCTTTTAACTAAGCCCATAAAATGTGACTTATTTATGGAAAGGTAATCCTTAAGGTCACTTATTTTCTTTGGTTATTTAATCCCCTTACATTCTAGATGAGTAGGTTCATATAAAGGGGGAGAAATTAGAAAATTTTTTCCTAGCTTTCTTACCTGTCCTACTCTTGTTGATGAAAGGTTCAAGTGACATTGTGATGTTTTTACTGCTTTGACTAGGATCTTTTACAATCTTTAAAGGGATAAGTTGCTGGGTCCCGTTACCGGAACCCAACCTCTTAACAAACATATCTTCATACATGAGCGTGATACCCCGAAATCTTTTCTTTCTCTGATACCGAACATGCTGGGCCCCGTTGCAGTTAAATCGTAAAACGTGAGCGTACTATTGCTCATTGTGTAAACGTGGGCATAATCCAATACATTAAAGCTTAAAGTCTCATACTACACTTTAATCACAGCTTATCCGCAT
>JANIHZ010000210.1:21611434-21622277 GCA_027478365.1 Erythroxylum rufum | reverse complement strand
TTTGATTTATTGAGAATTCTTTAAATTATTATTAATAAAAAACAATAAAACATTCTCCCCATTTACTCAGCGATGAATTTTTTAATAACTTACTCAATTATATCCATATGGCTCATATCATATCTAAGTATTACCGACTAAACTATATTAAAAAGAATTAGTTATAATTAGCATCAAAATATATATAATCATCACGTAATTGATACCTAACTTTTAGTTTGACTCTTTAATTGTAAGACATGATCTCTTTAACTTAATATTTCTTTATGTTTTAGCGGAGAAAATATTGTTGTTTTTTATGTCGTGTATTAAAATGATTGCAGCGAACTTTTAATCTTATAATTAAAAAAAAAACAAAGGCGAAAACCTAAATTCACAACAAGAAGCTTGAAACTACAGACTCCATTGCAGTTTCTTTGATAAGGACTTCCCAAAATCCTTATAAATCCCATATCAATTTTGTATTTAACCAATATGGGATTCAAGTTCCATACCTTGCAATTAGATCAGACCGTAACATTCGTCCTCCCATAAGGACCAATGTCCTTATTGGTCACGGCCATGTTGGTCACGGCTGACACTTTTAGGTCACCACTCCATGGACCACCATTATGAGATCCTTGTTGGTCACGGCGACGTTGGTCACGGCTGGCACTCCCAGGCCACTACTCCGTGGGCCACCACTCCAAGGCCCAGCTCTGATATCAATTGATAAGGACTTTAGGAGAGCCACACCTCAAAAGCTAGCTTATGAGAGTAGAGAGCCCAAAGTCCTTATAAATCCCATATCAATTTTACATTTAACCAATATAGGATTCAAGTTCCATACCTTGCAATTAGATCAGACCGTAACATTCAGGACTTTAGGAGAGCCACTCCTCAAAAGCTAGCTTATGAGGATGTAGAGCCCAAAGTCCTTATAAATCTCATATCAATTTTGTATTTAACCAATATGGGATTCAAGTCCCATACCTTACAATTAGATCAGACCGTAACAGAAGGTCTTAGGAATAATTCCGGGGTTTGTGACGATCGTGTTTGTTGCAATTCTGGTCGATGTGACGGCGGAGTTTATGCTGAGGTACACAAAATCAGGGAAGTCCACTACCTATGCTGACCTTCTATGGGCAGGGGATCCTCTGGCCAGATCCTGGCCAGGGCAAGGGGGCCAGATCCTCTAACCCCCCTTCTAAGAGAGTCATTTGGTTCTTCGGGATCTGTAGCTGTCCAAGTATGTGTTATGATCACTAACCTTGGTTGTCTTGTCATTTACCTCATCATTATTGGTAAGTCCTGTTCGTTTTGGCAACTTATTTCATGACACAGAATACTAGTCATAGTACTATTAGTTGCTCTTGTTTAACAGTGCATACAGAAACTGTCCCTCCTGGTAAAAGTGTTTTTAAGATTTTTCTTCCAGGGGATGTTCTATGTGGGACTCAATTTGGAGAAACCCTGCACTTGGGCATTTTGCAAGAATGGTTTGGCATCCACTGGTGGAACTCTCGAGCTTATGCTCTTCTTTTTCTAGTAAGCTTTGTTATGCTTCCTCTGGTCTTTTTACGCCGAGTAGGTATGTTCTTTGACATGTTTCATACAATTATTTAGTTATGTTGGTGCTATTTTTTAATCCACTCGCTGATTTTTTTTCCAATTCCAATAGATTCCTTAAGGTATTCTTCAGCAATCTCCATTCTCCTTGCTGTATTGTTTATTGCCATTAGTTCTGGTATGGCAATTTATGCAATGTGGCGAGGAAAGACTCAAAAATTGAGGCTCTTCCCAGATTTTAACAATAAATCCTCCGTGTGGGATCTTTTCACAACAATTCCGGTCTTTGTCACAGCTCTGGGATTCCATGTCAATGGTAATGCTATGGTCCTCAAATGTGTACGGATTACTCATACAGTGACCAATTTACTTCATCATCTTCAGAGCTTGTTTGATTACTTTACTGCTGAACTATTTTTATGGTTCTGTTATAGTTTTATAAAGTTGAATCTGCAAGAAAAGGTGATGAAATTTGTTTTAACCAATGCAGTTCATCCAATAAGAGCTGAACTTGGCAAGCCTTCGGATATGAGCTTAGCTATCAGGATTTCTCTGATTATATCAGTTGCAATTTATTTTTCCGTTGGCTTTTTTGGGTATCTACTCTTTGGTGACTCAATCATGGGTGACATCTTAGTGAACTTCGATCAATGGTCTGATTCTCCAGTTGCTCAAGCACTCAACACTATAGTGCGGTTAAGCTATGCGTTGCACTTGGCTCTTGTGTTTCCTATCATGAACTTCTCTTTGAGGGTCAACATGGATGAACTACTCTTCCCCAAGTGGCCTATGTTAGCGGATGATACCAAAAGATTTGTGTCCCTCACTTGTGTGCTATTAGCTCTTGTTTACACAATGGCAATAGCTCTTCCCAATATATGGTACTTCTTTCAGATCATGGGATCATCCACCATTGTTTGCCTCTCCTTCATTTTTCCAGGTGCTATCATTCTCAGGTACCCATTTTACTCTAGCTCCATTCCAGCTTCAACAGTTCTTAGATCATCTTTTTTTTTCCTTTTATTGTTTCACAGGGATTTGCATGGCATTTCAACCACATGGGATAAGATCATGGCCGTATTAGTCACAGTCCTGGCTGTATTCACCAGTTCAATTGCAATCTATGCCAACTTGCACAGCTCGTGATTTTCATGTTTTTTTCCCCGACGTTGCTTGTGGATTGTGTATTATTTAGTTTATTTCATAATGGGCAACAAAGTCAACCGGAGCCCCTAATTTTGTGTGCCTGAACTGTATCAAATCAAATGAACAACGTCAAATATGGAGAAGGAAGACTATATTTATTGACGTGGTATGTGGTTCATAAATATGCCAATTCATCTTAGACTCCATTGATTCTTCAGGATTTGGTTCAAAGTTTATACATACAATCAACAGCCCCACCTGCCGCTGAATCATATGCTCTTATCTTTACTTTCCTAATACTTGCTTTGAATGTCTGTTTGTATCTTTTTCGTCAAGACTAAGACGCAAACAGAATTGGTCTCCGTTCAGCATGTAGAGTATTAGATCGTGCATCACGTGGTGTATCAATCAGTTCACTTGGAAACTCTGTAGCCTTTGCAAACACAAATGGAAGTTCAAAAGGAAGTGTTAAACATCCATTGATCCGATCACTCAACAAATGGGGGTGACCCATCTGGTCCCAGCATACTCATCCTGTCGTATCAATGTACGAAAGCAGCTTTTAAGTCCACATTCAGCCCCCCTTGTAACAATTATACAAAATCTCTTCCAAGTTGGCTTATTTTAATTAATGCAAAACCGCAACAAACTTCCTCTTAGGTTCTTCCAAATTTACCCTGCTTCATAGACATTACGTGATTTATTTTACCGCACCATGATTAACTGCATTTTGGTCATTGCATTTCTTTATATACGCACATTTATGTTAATTAATGTACAACAAGACAACCTTACCGAGTACCTCCTTCTAAACCGGAATGTCGCCAGCCGCCGGAATAAATGCTCCGCTTCTGCCAGAGAAAAAGCCGACGGAGAAAAGTGCATCGGTGTCGGGAGCGGTATTCAATGTGTCAACTAGTATAGTAGGTGCAGGGATTATGTCAATACCTGCCACCCTCAAAGTGCTTGGCGTAGTCCCTGCTTTTGTGCTAATTGTGGTAATAGCGTGGCTGGCTGATGTTTCTGTGGAGTTCTTGCTCAAGTATACGCAATCAGGACATAGTACGACATACGCGGGTGTCATGAAGGAGGCGTTTGGTTGGGTGGGTTCTTTGGCAGTGCAAATTTGTGTCCTGATCACTAATCTTGGCTGCTTGATCGTATATTTGATTATCATTGGTAAGAATACGTTTCTAACTTTGGTTCTTTAAATTTAAGATTACTTGCTGCTTGGATTTCTTTCAAGCATAGCCGAGCTCTCTTTCTAACACTGGAAGCTAAAAGACCAGACTTTTATTGGATTCTAGCTATTAAAGCAACACATGAAATTGAGAATCACCCATTACTCTTCACACAAAATAAGCTCGGGAGAGTTCAAAGGCGTTTATGAATTTCTGAAATTGTTTGATTGGCTATATCATTTTCATGTCAAAACGCAGCTAAGTAGTTTTGAATCCAAAAGAGTAGGATCTGTAGATTTTTCTTTCTCTGTATCTGTTCTTTTGTTCCCTATTAATTAAGTTTAACATTCTTGATCTACTTGTATTTTGAAACCCTCGGAAATCGGACCTCTTTTGTTTCCGAATACATAAATTCTGATTGAAAATTTGTCAATTTTCAGGGGATGTTCTGTCAGGGAATAAGCAGGAAGGATCGGTGCACTTAGGTGTCCTGCAAGAATGGTTTGGCATTCACTGGTGGAATTCACGAGCTTTTGCAGTCCTCTTTGTTGTCGTCTTTGTGATGCTTCCACTGGTATTATTCAGGCGTCTAGGTTAGAGCTGCATTTCACTAATATCTTTCTTCCTTTTCACCTTTTTATTTACCAAATGAATCATTTGACGTCCGTTGATAAAACTCAAGAAAGAAGGTAATCTTCATAAGTAAGTAGAAATTATAGTGTCCTTATACCTGCAATAACTGACTTGGCACAAACAGTAGATAACTAGCATAATTTCAGACCTTATCTCTTAACAGGGTCATTCTTGATTGGCAGCTTTTTTTTTATAGTAATTATCAAATTCTAGAAGTCATGGGTGAAGATTACTAAGGTCGTCAGCTTATTGTGTTCCCAGAATCGCTGAGGTTCAGTTCGGCTATATCGGTTCTCCTGGCAGTAGTGTTTGTTGGCATCAGTTCAGTGATGGCGATATCTGCACTGATAGAAGGCAAAGCCAACAATCCCAGACTGCTACCTCATCTGGACAATGAAGTTTCATTCCTTGATCTTTTTACCGCAGTTCCAGTAATCGTCACAGCTTTCACGTTTCATTTTAATGGTGAGTTAAACTCTTTAGATATTTAAGCAATGAAATTGTTGAATCATGAATGGTTTGTTATTGGCCTACTAAAAACTTTCTTTATGTGCAGTTCATCCTATTAGTTTGGAGCTTCGTGAACCTTCGGGGATGACTTTGGCAGTCAGAATTTCGCTTGTACTTTGCGCTGTTCTTTACTTCACCACAGGAGTATTTGGGTATCTCTTGTTTGGAGAATCAATAATGGCTGATATATTGGTTAATTTTGATAGAAGTTCTGGCACAGCGACTGCAGCTTTACTTAATGACATAGTAAGACTGAGTTACGCTATGCATCTGATGTTGGTGTTTCCTCTGTTGAACTACTCCTTAAGGGCAAACATTGATGAACTTCTTTTCCCTACAAGGCCACTTCTGGCAAAAGACAACACCAGATTTCTGTCCATCACTATATTCTTACTAGTCTTCAGTTACCTGGCAGCAGTTACTTTTCCAGACATATGGTATATTTTTCAGTTTATGGGATCTACCTCTGCTGTGTCTCTTGCCTTTATCTTTCCAGGTTCTATTGTGTTGAGGTATAACCCTTGTCCTACACAAATGGATTCCCGTTTTATGTTCTATCTTGAAAAGTTTCACCATCTTATGTTTCTTTTCATTCCATGACGCTGACAGAGATGTTCACAGCATCTCAACGACGAGGAGCAGGATAATCGCAGCAACAATGATAGTTCTTGCCGTGGTTACAAGCACATTGGCTATATCAACCAACATATATAATCTTACACAACATAAGTCATAATATATTTTGTATTAGTCATTCTGGTGGTGCTCGAGTCTGTCTTATTGTGTGCTGTTCATGTTTTAAATGACCCAATACAGAGTAGGATTATTCAAGTCGAGTGTGTAATTTTCTATTTTGAACAACTTCAGTGTCATGGCAAAACAAATTACAGAAAAACATAAATGAATATTCAAGATCAAAAGAGATCAAAAATTCCCGAAACACACCAATGCGCCAAGCTATATCATCAATCATAACACCCTGTTAGCTAGCAGAGCATTGAGCTATTTCGTGAACTCAAGACTTTTGTTATGTTAAGGATCTCTATACACATACAATTTAATTCAGTTTTCTTCCGATTAGCTTTTTTGATAAGTTCTTTTCTTACATGCGGTATTCAGATGTTTGAAAAAAATACTTTGGAACACAATAAGAGCAAAATATTGGTACTTTCATTTCTTATATCCATCATTTTTCATGATTCTGAAAGAGGCTTATCTTCTTCGGAGAAATGGAAGTTACAGTTGCAACCGCTAAATCACCTTTGTAGACTTTCAGTACGCACAAGTTTAAATTGCAGCAACCAAGAAGTTGCCTATCAATTATCATCATTAATACCCTTTGCCAAGTAGAGGTCTAGCCTTTTTTAAATCAAGTTCTCATATTCCAAAACGAACCAAAGAAGCTTAATATTCAATGCAGTTCAACGACTTCTCTGATTTATTACTGGCAAAATACAGTGCATCTTGCACGTTCGAATGAAAGTAAAGAAATTTGCTTGTAAGAAACAAAGTCATCACGAGAGGAAACTGTTCTTTCTACTCCATCGGACAAAAAGACCTTGCTCATCCTCGTACATAGAGATTCTTTTGAAACGTAAACACTGTTTCTGGCAGCAAGCCCCTAAGTGGGAAAGGCACACCTCACCATATCTCAAGATGAAGCTTCATATCTTAGATCTTGGAATCTTTTTAGCAAGGTTGATTTGTATGTATCAATTTCTGCTTCCTCCAACGAATCTGGGGTAGATTTAATAACAGAGATTGCCCCAACGTGATGTAAAGCGCCAACAGCTTCATCTGCAGATTCATCATGTTCATTAAATAATCAAGCTGAGCATTTGAATTATGATAAAGTCCGCTTTCGTTTAATTATTTTTTAAGGGCAGAAGCTCTTGAGATGAATATGCAAATGAAAATATGACGATGAGCCTAAAGATTCATACATCTCAACATATAGTGGTTACACAACCCTGGGGCATATCAGCAGCAAACAAGCTATTAAGAGTGATATAAGAGTAAATCATCCTCCTATTCGTTCAACAAAAATCGGTGCCAGATGAATAAATACTGAATCACAAAATTTTGATCGAACAGAATAAACTGCAAAGTAACAAATGATGATTGAAAGGAATAAATGTTTTTACCTGACCGTGAAAGGGCAGCAAGAGCCCTGAGAGCTGCTTTCCGAGTACGGTCATCTTTAGCAGCCTCCAGCATATTTATCAACCTTTGAGCTCCACCCATATCTACTATTTTCATTCTTCTTTCATCTAGTAGGCAAGGAACCATAATTAATAACTGAGATGACGACAATAAAACTATCCTCAAACAACATCCTTATACCTGGAAAGTGTTACTTCAACCAAAAAAGAAGCCTCACCATCTATTGCAAATCGAGCTAATCTAGAAGCTCCCATTCTTTTGAAGAAAGGATCCTCTACACGTAAAAGTGCAACAGACTGTTGCACTAAGTTATCTCCTGTACCCATAAACAAATTATATGTTGTTTTAACCCCAACAGACAAAAATACCAAGCCACTCATATTTGCAAACAGAAGTAAATCAAACTTACCCATGTAGGGAAAAACTTGGTAACCGATAAAAGTAGCAGTCCCAGCAAAGAAGAATTTTAATAACCATCCTATTTTCCTCTCAGCGTCCTCTTCGATGGACAGTTCATCTGCCATTCAATTCAATTACACAGGTCAATGGCTTCTTACTACCCAAAGCTCAACTGCCCGACAATAAATATCATATTCTATGATTATCAACATGGATGAAAATCAGAAAGTCTCATCTTTTTTTTTTCTGGGCAACATCTTGAAATTTAGAATGAAAACACAAAAAGACATACCTCTTCCATTGGACGTGGAAGATGAGAGATTGCGAGATTGCACATGGTGAGGTTTGCTGCGGCACAAATACTGAAAAATAAAATCTACGATTATATATAAGTAAAACCCCCCCTTTTACATATTAGAATTGGATGATATGTGAAGGAAGGAAAAGTAGGGCACAATTACAGTGTCGAATTGAGCTGCTAACTTGCGCATCATCTCCGTTAAATAACTTGAGGGTGGAGAAATATGAGCGTCTTCCTCACTCCGTCTCCTATGTGGTCCACGGCTGCTCAATGGCTCGCCGCTACCGTGATTGACGACCAGTTAGAAGGATCTATGAACATGAATAGATAGGTGGGTTTGGGGCGCCTGTCCTCGAACAACTTTGGGCTAAGACGATATTGATATTATTGCAGGCCTGGAAAGTGTCAGCAGGCTGATATCTGTTTCCTAGTCAAAGGAGGTTTATATATAACTCTAATCAAAATCACAAATCAAGCATTAATCCTGAAAAGACTATAGTGGATCTCACGGATAAAAACTCACTTTTGAGGAAATGGCTCCACTCTTATTTTCTCAAAGAAAGAAGCCTATAGAGCCTTCAAAAATTTGCCTCGTACTCTCATTTTCTCAATTAGGTTCTGAAGTTGGGGAACAAAATAGGGAAGATATCTCTTGCATAATTGGGAATAGAAAATTGACATATGTCTGGTTTGACAATTGGTTTAACTTGGGACTTCTCATACATCATTACAACAGTTTAAGCAGTCCCCAAACCTCTTCACTCAAACTTAAACTTAGCTCCGTGATTACAGAGGGCACATGGAATTTTCCTGAAAAATTGAGGCATCTCCAGCCATCCTATCTACCTCAACCAACCTCTCTGGACACATTCTACTGGCATATTCAACCTATCATTAAACTTAACATCAAGACCACTAAAGATCTACTAAAAAGTAAGAAACAGAAGGTGGAATGACATAGAATTATTAGGAGCAAGGTTTTAACCCCAAGAGTATTTTTCATATTATGGTTAACACTTAACAGTCCAAAATAGACTGAATAAAGCAAATAGAATGCCTTATTTGCAAATGGACAGAACATGTCCAGTGTGCCAGATTCATGTGGAAACAAGAGATCATCTCTTCTTCACATGTCCTTACAGCAGTAATGTATGGGGTTCTATATCTAGATGTCTATGGCTAAATCCTGGGAACACTGTCACAGAGATTGTACAAAAATTGTCCAATCACTCAACCACCAAAAGCCCAGATAGAAAGATTCATGTTCTATCCTTAGGGCTCTGTGTATATGGGTTGTGGAAGCAAAGGAACCTCAGAAGATTTGGTGGAACCACCTCGTCCAAAGAGGTTCTTGTATCTGAAATCCTAAGAGAACTCAGAGAACTCATCCTACTGAAAAACCTCAACCAGACATGCAACAGAAATATCCTAACCTTTCTAAATGTCTAACTCGAGGCTAAGTACAGAATATATTCAACACAAGCGTATGTAAGACAATCAGAGAACAGAGACATAAGGAAAGTAAGAGAAAGTGGAAGTTGCTTCGGTGAGAATCTACTATGCAAGGTGAAGAATGGAAATTTAGTTCAAGAAGAATTTGCTATAGTACCTTGTCTGAGATCCTCCTACTTCCCCCAGAGGTAGGCGCTATCCAAAGTCAGGAGGCGTGAGCCTTAAGATTAAGTATGGCCTGAAGAGATATGGAAATAGATTAGAGGAAGAAGGAGCAAGGAAAGAAGCATTAGACAGAAACTTCGCACCTACGACTGTTTGTTACGAGATGAGGTGTCCATTGGCACTGATGATTCTAACCCTAATGGGGAAGATTACGAGCATCGGGCCGCAGATGAGGGGGGTTTTACCCTTTTATCTGGAACCTTCTTTAATTATTGAAACGTTGTCGTCCTCTGTAATATGGTGGCTTGGATACGCTGTCGTGTGATAGTTTCCTATATGGCTAACAAATGTATGTGGTCACGGTGTCGTTTTTGTCTTGGGAGAGTATAAATCTATTGTTGACTCTTTTCAACATTTTCAATACAAACTCAATTAATTTAAAAATAATAATAATAATAAGACATGAGCAGGGCTTTTATAGGTTGTGTAGTCTTTTGCAGCTAAAAAGCTTTCCAGTTTCCAAAGCAGAGATTAAGAAGGGCAGGAGACATGTTTGGAGGCAGTGGGAGAGACGGATGGGTTGTCACTTGTCACCCTAACCAAATCCACCAGCTTTCATGTCCAGATTTCGACCGATTTCCATTGTTTGTTGTTTGGAAATTAGATAGTCATGGTAATAATTATGAATCTGCTGTTATAAAATTAAAACTAAAACTTAAGAATATTTGAGAGCGGAGAATTCTTCTTATAATTTTTAATATCATTTACATCAAGTTAACCCTTCTATTTATAGTACAAAATTTCTAATAAAATGCTATTATGATAATAGAAGTGGTACACTAACTATTAAGTGGTGCATTTAGTGCACTAACAATTAAGTGGTACATTAACAATTAATGGCACACCATATTATTTCTATCTTTTATAACACTCTTCCTTGGTGTGCCACATAATTATTTCTTATCTGGCCTTTATATGCATTTGGTGTTGCCTCGTTAAAAACCTTATCCGGAAAAACCTAGTAGGATAAAAACCATGATAAGGGAAAAAGAGTGCAACTGCGTAAGCTCCCCCTCATTTAACACAATGAGCTCTTCTTTATAAATTTCTTAGATGTCGCATTCCAATATCGTAGACATGCTTCCTGAAAGGTGTAGTAGGAAGTGCCTTTGTGAAAAGATCCACATAATTTTCGCTTGATTAAATATACTGAATGTTGATTTCTTTGCTTTTTTCGAGATCTTAGGTGAATTGAAAAAATTTCAGAGGGATATGTTTGGTTCTATCACTTTTGATATAACCCTCCTTTATTTGAGCGATACATGCTGCATTGTCTTCATAT
>JANIHZ010000210.1:21596603-21607835 GCA_027478365.1 Erythroxylum rufum | reverse complement strand
ACTAATTGGGATGCTTATTGGTGTAGAAATGGTATTGGAATGATAGGAGTAGAGTTAGGTGTAAAAGCTGGAAAATTGAATGTGTTTATGTTTCAATGTTTTGATCATAACTTTTTATATGGTTATGCTATTGAGATGAGGTTTGGCTTAAATTAAACTTAAGAAGTTTGGCTAAAATTCTTATGAAAGAAGTTCTGTCAAATTGTGGTTTGAAGAGTGCTGAATTTTGCCTTGAAAGTGAGTTATATGTGTAGCATGAACAGTAATACAAAATTTGTGACCTAAAACTTTGATAAATTTTTCTAGGTTGATTTAGGTTGAATTTCCTTAATTGGTCTTAATGAAAGTTGAATATTTTCTTGCTAGCTTTCTATCGCCACTAAGTATGACATTTTTTGATTTTTAGGTTGAGAGTTATGACCTGTTGACTTTTAGATGTTAATGTACATTGTGCTGGAACATATTCCTAAATGTAGGTTTTGTGATTACTGTACTTTGAAGCCAAATTCTGGACTGTTATGGTTTCAATTAGCTTAAGTGGTCTTATGGAAAGTTGTATAGGGATGTCTTAGCTTTGTAATGAGGTATAATATGCTAATTTTGGATGTAGGGATTGTAAGTTATGAATTTGTAAAGTTTGGATGTGGTTTAGGTAATATGTTGATTTAACAATGTGAAACAGGGCAGCAACATTCATGTGAAATTTTGACCTAGTTAGAGGTGGAATTTGCTTCTAAGTCCTTTATGATAATTGTAGCATGTTTTCTAATCTTTTTATTGATATAAGGTATGGAATTTTTGGAAAATGGTGTAGGAAGTTATGATTTTTGGAAGATTGTGTTACTGTTGAGGCTGACACTTATATAGTCAGAAACTTTGATTGAGAAATTGATCTGTTTATAGGTTGAATTTTCTTCCAAGTTGTTCATGAAAGTTGTAGAATATGTTTTGACCTTTCTTTTGATATAAAGTTTGGAATTTTTGGAAAAGGGAATGGAAAGATATGATTTTAGAAAAATGTTGTATTGTTTTGAATGTTCATGTGAAGGCAGTAAGTTTGATTGAATTTTTGATACCCTTAGAGGTGAAATGGGTTTTTGTGTCCTTCATAAAACTGGTAGAGCTTTCGTTTCTCTTTCCATAGACATCAAATTTGCAAAAATTGGACTTCCATATCAGAAGTTATTCATGTTAGAAGAAGAGAGATTTTTAGGGTTTTAAAAAAAAGAGGGATTTGGGGCCGGAAGCTCGCGCCTCGCGAGGCGAGCTGACTCGCCTCCTCGCTTGCGAGGCAAATTTTTTTTATTTATATATATGTGTTATTCTTTTTGTTTTAATCTTTGGTTTATGCCTTCTTTTGTGAATAACTTTTCTGTCCGACATCCGATTGACCTGATTCTCTAGGCATCAAATTCGTGAAATATTTAATTTCGTTTCTTTGTGAAATTGGAAAATTTTAGAGGTGCAATTGACTTGGATTGGTTAGGTCAAAGTGAGGCGACCGGGTAATTATTTTTCTAGTCCATGTTTTATCAATATTTGGACCTATAGAAGTCCGAATTAAGTAATTTTGGTGTCTTTAGATTTCTAATTTTTAGAGGAAATAGTTATGATGAGAATTTTGGGAATAATTCCGAGAATGTCACGAACGTGCATTGTACACTTGCTAATTACGACATGTGCATTATTAAATATTTCTGATTGTACATTTGTTCATGTTTATATATGTTGACTGTTATAGAGGTGCGTTTGGAACGTCAACCCACCGATGTTGCCGAGACTTCCAGGCATTAGCTCGGAAGCTATTGGTGAGTGACCTAGACGGTTCTCTCAATTATTGATTGCTTATAATTCTGTGGTGAATAATGGTGGGTTTGAGATTGTTTCTGATTGTGAATTCCGGATAGAAGGTCCGATGACTGAGTATTGGGGAGCTATGACATAGAAGTGCTACTTGTATGTGAATTTATGAACTACTTGCTTATGATGTGATACATTGTGACACATGTGTTGATTGTGATATATATATACTACCTAATTGTGACATGTGCATTCCATGCATGAATGCACGATCAGATAATGACAGTTGTGACCGGAGCAACCACCGAGAGCTAAAAGCTCAACGATTGTATTTGGGCCTCGAGCCCTACAGTGATTTAGAGCCTCAGGCTCAACGATTAATGTGCCCATAGTGGGACAGTTCAGGCGCTCGGTCACAACACCGTGATAAATTAGAAAAAGAGTCATATGAATATTTCATATGCATTTGCTTACATATATTTGATTGAGTGAAAGCCAAATTGCCTTATGCTTATGTGGAAATAAAATGTATTACTGATGTGATCATGTGATACTTCTGATTGATGTGAAATTATGAAATATCTGTGACATGCTTGATTGTTGCATGAATTGAGTGAGTCATCGATGATGGTTACCTCACTGAGTTCGCAAACTCACCCAAAATTGTAACATATTTTTTAGGACCGAGAGTAGACTCCTAGCTCCAGAGGGACTTTTCGAGCCGTGTAGATCATTTTGGTGAGAGAAGTTATGACTCACAGGTCGGTCAGTTGGAATTTTTGGGATGACCTAGATAGAGTGGATGTTTTTTCCTATTTTAGTAGCATATTGTACTAGGTTTTGAAGTGTTGTACAGACAGTGAAAAACTGACAATTATATAAATTTCTGATTTTGATGAAATAAAATGAGAAAAATTTTGGTTTCAAAAAGTCATGATTTTATATTAATGTTTTATTATTATGATGCCATGTGAAGTACAGTAGTGATTGTTCGTAGCTCACTCTTATCGTAGGATATATACCGAAATGACCTACGGGCGTTCAATTGTATACCCTGCGGTATGGGGGCGTTACATAATATAGGATCTTGCTAATTGATTTAATTGGAACTTCAGATGGTAAGTTGTAGTACTAGGTATAGCTATAAAAGAAATAAATATTACACCATACAATACCTTTATTGCATTTTCCTTCTTACATAAATTCATACTATTATGGAATTTAGTTGTGGAGGTTATTACTCGAAAATCTCATTTTTTATAGATAACTGAAAATTTTAAATCTGACTACATCCTTCTCATCGAAGTGTTTCAACATTCTCAATGCTTAATTTCTACTCATATTTAAACAATTTAAACTTTTCAAAATTTTAAATCATTATTTTGTTTAATACATAAGACTATATTACATAAAGTCAATAGTAAATGTAATTAAATACAAGTATTATCCCTTTTCTTGAATTGTTATTACATGTACAAGATTTAATAATTCAATACTATCATCATTCTTTCACCGAAGATTGATTTGTTTTTTCCTTCAACCTAACAAGTTTCATACAATTCATAGTTAAAAGGATACATATATTCTTATATGTAACTTCATAATTCTTATTACGTTAATTTAACTATTATGACATAAAACGGTAATCTTAGTTATCCAACTTTGTATTCTTGTTATTTATATTAACGAATGTTTCCTTTGTTCCAACAAATACAAAATATTTATATAAACTTGGATTAACTATTTTTACTCAATAATCTATTTCTTATCATACCTAGAGCATTATAGTATTGTTGAATTCATATTCAATATCATATATTCAAAAGCATGTACTAAAAATATATATGATCTCTATTATGTCACATGTTGACAAAAAAAATAATGCAATCACTTTTCCTTGTAATGATTAAGCTAATGCCTTTAATTGTTGTCCATGTTTACACTTTTATTAGGCTAAATTGAGTGAACAATTTCATCAAGATACTATATCTTTCATCAATAAATATATATTAAAATTATTTTATTGTTGAACATAATGCTTTCTCTATACAAAATTGAGAATATATCCTTTCAACTTCTGCTACTTTATAAAACAATAATAAATAGGATCCTTGAATCCATTAATGACAACTTGACACTCTTCCCGTGTCAAATATATACCAGATGAATAAGCAATGAAAGCTATATATACTTTACTTCTGCCCATATTTGTTTTTTCATGTTATAAGATCATCATACAAATATTTAATTACTAACTTAAATGTGCTTATAAGTCAAGGTTATCTACTCAAAAGTTGCTTCAAAGTGTGGCATCACTAGCAACACTTTTTGTTATTTTATCAAATGGACAAAGATGCAAGGGTTTTTCAACTTTCAAACATAATGGATCTATAACATTGAAGTGGAATTAAATTGCTTGAATGGTAAGCATCATAAGATGTCCTTGCTGCTAAAATAATGCAAAACAATGAAAAAATTTACATTTTTCCACTTTCATCCAAATAAACAAGCTTTTGAACATTTATTTTATCACTCCAACTCCACATCAGCTATCATCTCCAAGTTAAATGCAACTTCAAGAAAAGGATACGTGTGTAGTCTACTGAGGCAAGGGATGAAGCATATTGTTATCACACTTGACTACCCAAATATTGAAGCATTGAAAAAACATAGGAACAAGGAGGCTACTTATAAAGTACATGAATCTGGAGATGCTGACTTGATTAATCTTCATACTATGAAAAGTCTGAAATCTTTGATTATGTTTGGGCTTCTCTTGAAAGTGTAATATGAAGAAAATTTGAGAAGGAAAATCTCAAATTAATTATGCTAAAAAAAGATCAACCGCATTTAGCTTTGTGATTGATGGCAATTCGTTGGGTTTTGCATTGGAGAAGAAGCTAGAGGGAGAGTTTTAGGTAAAACAAAGATGAAATCAAAAATTATATTCAACAAAAGAGACAACTAAGAATGATGTGAAATGAAATGCTTACTGGTGCCAGAACACTCTATTATGTGAAGATCAACGAAGAAAAGGTTTGAAACACTTACTGCTATGCTGGTGCGCGCTGTTGTGCTGGCGTGAAGAGAAATTGTTGTTCAAGTTTAATGCGAGAACAAAGTGAGGTTGGTGCAATGTGAAAACAAACTAAGATTGGTTCGATGCGATGAGAGAACGAACTAAGCTTGGTGCAATAGGAGAATGAATTAAAGAGCTTAGCGTGATGCTAGAACGAATTGAGCAGCTTGATACGAGAATGAACTAAGGGGCAGTAGACGTCTGTGCAAGAACGAAGGGCAACAACTTTGATTTAGGGATTTCAGTCCCAAAAATAGCATAGTTTAGTTATGTTTAATTGGTTAGTTTAATTAGGCATGACATGTATAATTGTTTAAGATTTCTGGAACACATGACAAATCTCATCAAGAAACTTAACAAAGACACTAATATTTGGCTATAATTAAAAAAAATTGAAACTTTAAGTATTTAATTGTTACTTTTTAAAGTTTAGATTATAATTGTAAAATTGAGCAAAATTTGATATTTTTTTTGCAATTAACCGTCTTAAAAAACTCATTTTTTAAAATTTTGTAAGACATTCTAATTTAGTTAGAACATTATTTCTAATTTAAATAGAAATAACTTTTATTTTATTTAAAATAACTTTCTAATATTAAAGAAACCACTTTCAAAATTAAATAAAATTTAATTAAAAAGTCCTTTACATTATTTGTTTAGAGATTAATTTTCCAATCAATTAGAAAATCTTTCCTTGATAAATTAGAAAGTATTTTAATTTTTTTTAAAGCTCATTTTCTAAATTATCAAATGAAATTCTTTTTTAAATTTATTTAAAATTCATTTTCTAATAAACTAAGTAGGAATGACAAAATTGGACCAGCCTGGTTTGACTAGGCCACAGGTTGAAACTGCTCTGCCTGAGTAGGGGCTGTCCCGACCCATGGTCCAACAGGAACGCACAAAACAACGTCCGAGCCAAGGGCCAACTAGCGTTGGCCTATTGGGCCACAAGCCGAGAAGGCCATCCCCAAAATTAAGAAACATTTATTCACAAATAAAGAAACAATTTTTAAATAAATAAAATAACAACTCTCTAACAATAAATTTAATTTAACTCAATAAAATTGAAATAAATAAATTTAATTAATAAACACCTTTCTTGATTATTTAAGAAAATGCTTTTCTTAATTTAAAAGGAATACAGTTAATTAATTTAATTTAATTGAAATCTTGTTAATTTTAATTCTAGAAATAACTTTTCTAAAATTTAAATAGGAATCAATTTAAATATTAATCTCAATCACATTAAAAATAATTAATAACTACGTAATTAATTTTAGGATTTTAAATTATTAAGTGAATATAGGTTATTCCAAATTGAATTACTCCTAATTAATTCAATAACTAAACTAGCCCAAATTAAAGTTTGGAATACATTCTCCAATACCCAAACTCCTTTTATTCATACTTTCGATTATACTAATCCAATAGCTCAAACAATCCTATTTTAGAACTATGATACACTATCTTAATTACTAAATAAGCTATGTTTCAAGCAAAGAATACCTTCTTCTTTTTTTGATATAAGCAAAGAATACCTTATTATTATTTTCAAATAAGCCTTGTTTTTTGGTTTAGGTTATCTTATCCTTTTAACCAAAGAGGACAAACCCTATTCTAGTGTCTAAACACACTGATCTTCTTACTTTCTAAAAATCGTAACAATAAAAGGATGAAACCCTAGCCTCTTATAGTCACATTCACATAATTATACGACCAACATTGACAACATCGAGTTTCCATAATTTATTGGAGTTTAATCGAGTTTCATAAACCAATAGGTGTCCGTGGGTTTCTAAGGGTTTTGAGGTTTTTGGGTTTATAAAGCTTCAATACGAACTTTTCAAATTATTGTTCAAATCTAATCTGATTATATAATTTAGAGTTTGTAATTTTAATCTAAACTTTTCAAAGAATATGTAGGGTTAACAATGCTTACAAGAAATTGTTATGAACTTTCTCAGATTTAATTGTTTAGGATTTTTAATTTTCAATTCCAAAATTAAATATCAATGATAACCAAACATATTTAATCAAGATATAGAATTAAAATTGGTCCTTACACCATTATTGAAAAATTGGGGTAGGATTCGATTCCACACGCAACAAAATAAGAAATTTTTTTTGTTTGATTTCCTAAAAGCTAAGATCACTTTATATCTATCACGTGATTAATATGTGAAACATAATAAAATAGATCATAATTTGTATCTTATTTTGAGGCTAGATCTTTTTCTTTTTCTTTTTCTGTTGTTTCCTTAAATTGTTTCTAAAATTAGCTCATCTCAATCATCATAGTCGCACAAATATTCAACCTCTAACAGCATCCACATAATAAGTTAAGAGAACTTTGCAATTATTATATAAAGAGTCAGACAAGAAGTGTAAGCTCTCTTAGAACATAAGTTTATTTATAATAGGTTATGGACATTTTTGTAATTTAATTGAAATAATTCTAATTTCAATTAAACTTTAATTATAATTACAATTAATTCTAATAAAATAAAAATTATGTCCAAAGAAAATCCAATATCTCATATTGGTCATTATTTATTAAATATTTCATATTTAATCATAAAGTTTCTTAAATTTTACAATTAAGTCCAACTTGATTAAAACACCTTTTCTCTCTTCATCAATATGTTCCTAAATATGTTGGTAATGGATATAAATTATAGCCCTAAGTCATATTTAGGATTATATCAATTAAACTTCTTTAATTTATCTTTGGTTATCTAATTAAATAGTTTAGATCTATAGATAAGATTGACATCTTATAATGCATCATGACTACCGAAATATTTAGAAATATCCAAGTAGTTTTGACTAACCTTTTCATGCATGATTTTTTCATATAGTTCAATCTTTTCGTCATATTGTTATAATTAGACATAAAGCTTGAAAACAATGTCTACTCTATTTAAGTCCAATTATATTAGTTCTTCACCATTAGTAAGTGATTCCATTAATGAAATTTGAAAAATGTTTTTAAAGTATTATTCTACCTTAGTCAAAGATTTCCTAAATCAATATTAATCAAGAGTAATGAACATTCTCCATACATTTGATTAAATAGTAGTATCAAATAGTAGTATCAAAACATAATAATCACTATACGAGATACTTTGGAGATCTCAAGTTAAAGATCACTTATACAATCATTATAATAAGATTTTTCGTAAATATACAAGTCATGTTTCAAATAGAGTTATCATATAGAGTTAAATCAGTGAACTTTTTTTTTCTAACAAGCATCCATACATTTGATTAAATATCTCTATATTTTAGTCTCTATAAGATCGACTAGTTCTTTCATAAGGAAAACTTTACGCGTGCTAGTCTTTTATATTCTAGTACAGTTTATTTTTAATAGAACAATGATTATTAACAATTTACAGATATGCATAAATTTAATATGAATCTCATAATTTATGATCTCATCAATATTTCATTTGCAATGTACACTTATCTCATGAACTTTATTATATATATTTGAATATGTATAAGGTAAAGAATATCTTTAAATAATTATGTCATTAAATTATAATCAACATATTAGCTATAGGATATAAACTAACAATTATAAGCAGTGAATTTAAATAAATAAATAAAGGTCTGTGTGTGTTAAGATTAAATATATTATTAGAGTGTGTATTCAGTAAAATTTAATATATTAAAAATGTGATAAACCAATTTAAGTTCATTTTTTGAAATAAAAATACATACTATTAAATTCATGGTTTCACCTTTTTTAATATTTCATTCTAATATTTTTTGTTTCATACAAATTACTATAGGTAACTATATAATATGTATTTGCTATTTATTGATATAATTATATAATAACTTCATTGAATATATGTGCTTTTATTTGTATTTATTTATAATATTTTTATCAGTTATTATAAGAAAAATTATCTTAAACTGGTAAGTATAATGTTCGGCAAACATAAATTTTAGTTTCGTTATGTAACATAACATTTTCAATATTTTTAATTTTATGCAATATGAGAAGTGTATTGATTTTTTAAAAGTAAGTAAGAGATGCTACAAAATTATTTGATAAGAAATTTGAAATAAAATAGTTACAACTTATCAAGTATGTATATTGTTAAACATGTAGAAGACTAAGAACTTTTAGTTTGAAAATTTTATTTTCTTAATATTTGATTAGAATTTTTATAATAAATTAAGATTCATTATTGAAAAAAAATATTCACAATATATGAATTTATCTTGAATTTAATCATGTTCAATTTCTATATGAATTATGTGACATTGAAAATTGTGAAAATATTTTTATATGAAATCACTTTTTTAAAATGCTTATTGTATTTTTCTATATTATGTTCTAATGGTTATAATAACAGTTTAATATTCTGTAAGGTTTAATTCAATTTTGATATGTCAATAGGTATAATAACCTTCTTTTAAGTATATTTTCTTTTATTTATTAAATCCTTGCACTACAATTATATTAAAAGTCTAGAGAAATAAACATAGTTGAAAAACTAATTCAATTTTCATCATTAAATATTATTTTATTGGGATAATTGCAAATACTTTTACCCATCAATTAGAAATATTTTAATGTCAAACTTAAAAAAATAATCATGATTCCATAATTAAATAAAATATTAGCTAGATAAAAATCAAATAAAAGGATTCGTTAATTTTGGATGATACTTAATGTGTAAAACTTCTGAAATAATTATATTTAATGCCAATAACTATCTTTGATATTTGTAAATTAATCTTGATTTTAAAAATAAACATTTATTATATTAAAAAACATATATATTGAATAAATTGGAGTTACATTCACTGAATAGTTATTATATATTTTTACTCTAAGTTTAAATCTCATAGTAAATTGGCATTATAATTCGACTAAGTCTGATTTGGGTGTGGTCTAATCATGAAATGTAAAAGTGAAAAGAATGAGGAGTAGGCAATCTCCATTAATAGGTATAATATTTTGAAATTTATTGAAGAGGCTATTTGCGTTGTAAGAAGTGTTATTCTCTGGACCGCGAAGTTAAATCTATCAATAATTATATATTGGAGAGAAACACCTTTTCACCACGCCAACTATACAACTCAGCAAACCCATCCCATTTTGTGCAGCATAAGCCAAAGCAGGACATGGAGCCAGAACGTAATCATCCTGCCCTTCCTGTACTATCCAAAACCCAACAAACAGACGCAAATAGTAATTTAAAACACCCTATTGAACCGTCCTCGGCAGGCTTCCTCTCTCTGCCATTTTGCGCGGCTTTTGGTTTTTTCCAGAAGTGAGTTTGGCCGGTTTCTTTACATGTGAATTAAGAAGGGACAAAGCTGTTGTCAGTATCGTGTCATTTGCTCCATATATTTTTCCCGCAATCTTTTTTCCTGTGATCCTTAAATCATTTTGATTCTAACAATAGGCCTCCTGTGACCAAAACTTCCAGAACGTTGTCACAATCAGTGGGGTAGCAGACTACATACTCAACACGGACTAGCTAGAACATCTTTAGGACACCTTTCCATGGATGCTATTCTCAAACATTCAAATGTTAACGTCTTACAGGTCACTTGAAAATATGGACTGGCTACAAGTTCCGTTTCTTGGTTGAACTTGGGCACGAACTAATCGTATTTGCGCGCATTAATCGGATGTCACCTTGTGGTCAGTATCCATATTGAATGTCAGTTAACATATATCTAGCGCACGTATACAGAGAGATAGAGAGAGAGAGTACAAAACTTGGATAACGAAAACGAACAATTATCTTATGATTGCAATCCTAGTATCTGGAAGAAGAACTAAATCACTCCCAAGATAAAAAAGACAAAAAAGAAAAAGAAAAGGAAAAAGGTGTAGAGCATTTACTTTTGTTTCGTTTGGAAACGTATAGCCCTCTGCTCTAAGCATGCATCAAGCTTATATATAACTTTATAGTAGGCCAGCTTGTAGATCTTATATTAAAAGTTAGAATCTGAAAGTCCCTACCAACAGAAGTGACCCCTATGATTTGTTAATGAAAATGACTCTTCCTTCTTCTATATCATCAAAAACTTAATCCTATCCGAGTTAATTATAGTACAATATCTTTATAATTACTATGTTTTTACTTATGTTTCTCATTGACAGAGAAGGGTTTTAATGCTCTCTACTTTAATGACATATGCTTGGCATTTTATTAATTTGGTTTTCAAGAGTCAAGTTAAATCAGTTTCATAACTGAATAGTGATCATCGTATGATTAAATTAGTTTAATATATCATGATCAATATATGAAAGCAAAGTACTTATCTTTCTTGTTCTAGTATATATGTATGATATCGCTCCTTTAAAGATTCTAGGT
>JANIHZ010000210.1:21576091-21588209 GCA_027478365.1 Erythroxylum rufum | reverse complement strand
GAACGTGCTAGCACACCACAGCCGCAGCCCAGATCGTGCATACTCGTGTGGATACCGGTAGAGGGCATTCGCATTTTGCAGTGTCTTGGAATCCGAAAAGAAGCAATCCGCTCACACAAAATAAGGTATTTTTGTACATCCTGGTATTTTCAATTATACTTCACGACGTTGTATGGTCTTTTCCGCAGTATATTTTGAATATTCGGGCCATACGCGATCCAACATGAAGGTGATTAGGCGCTAGACTATTGGCAAACAAGATTTTAATTTAAAAGCTGAGGGTAACGGACCATAATACAATTTAAAGGATAACATTATGGATATAAACCATAATCCTTTTATTGCTCCTTTGTAGATAAGAATACAAGTTAATATGGAAGCTATTAAAGAAGTCGTTCGAGAGGAGTAAAGGCTTCGTTTAAGGTAACTCGGCTATCTAAAATTTTATAGCCATTATTTGGAGCATATTGACTATGAGAATTCTTATCCCAATGTCTATAGGATTATTAAATTTAATTTATTTTTCAGTGAAGATGGCCAATCAACTATGGAGCATATTGTTAGATTCACTATATTTAGTGTGGAGAATTAGCTTATTATAAGAACTTTAATAATTTCAAACTTAAGTTATTCTCAAATTCCTTAACAGGCACAACTTTCTTTTAGTACACTTTGTTGCCTTAGAAACATTTTCTTTTCTGGGTTGAAATGGAGAGTTTATATCATACTTAGTTTTTTTTAATGAACCTAAAGTTAGTATAGTTGAACTTTTCAAAGTTACTTATTAAAGTGGTAAGAATGCTGACATGTTCACCACACAATTCAAGAGAATGTTGACATGTTCACCACACAATTCAAGAAGATGAGAAGTCAATGTCAGATTGCACTCCAAAAGACTGAATATGTTAAGTTAGCTCAAAGGGGTGTTGATATTGAATTACAAAAAAAATTTCAAAAGTATAAAATGTCATGATTTTTATAAATTGTTAGGAAAGGTGTTTGAATATAAAGAACTTCTTAGGAAAGAAAGACAACATAAAATATTTAGTTGATACCTATTTTACGGAAACAAATTTATATAATTCGACAATGATTAAATTTAACATCCTTAAAACCTATGTTTACCCCTCTCTAGAGTAAAAATCTCGTGAAATCAAAAAAAAGATACAAGCATCAACTACTCATATTCAATATGTTTTTTATACTTCCAAAATAGATGAAATCTTTTATTTTTGTTGTAAGACAAGCTATTTTACTCTTTAAGAGTAAAATTTTCACAAAGGAAGAAATATAAAGGAGGAACTACTGCAAGTACCACAATATATAGAGTCATCCAATACATTCAAACTAGAGATTTAAGAATCTTATCCAATATCGAATCAATAAAAGTATCCCAAATGATTGCAACTATTAATGCTACTGAGTTTGATTTTCAGTTTTTTTTTTTAATGTTAAGAGGAACTTGATGAATAGACTTTCACAAATAGAAGCTATAGTAACTACAAAAGTCAAATCTAAATGCAAAAAATCATGGAAAATTCTGAAGAGCTAGAAGAGTGTGAGAATACCAAGCTGGTTTTTGAGGAGGAAGAATTCTTAGTAAAGGATGAAGGTCAGTTGGAAGATTTGGAGTCTACTCCTAAAAAGATTGATAACCTCAAAAGTCTAGAAGGTATTAAATACCATATGTTTGGTTTGCTCAAGCAAACATATATGAGGGGGTAATTGTTGATAGCCTAAAATGAATTCAGTCCATTTGACCTAAAATGAAAAAGGCTCAGATACTAGAAGTCTTGAAAGTTATTTAGCTAGAGATTTCGTGGGCATGGAAATTGGTTAAGAAATCCAAGATTTAAGAAGTCTAGACAACTAATGCATAATTGACACATACTTTAAAAGTAATAGGGCATGGATGCAGTTAGTTAAGATTTGGCCAAAGTGGAAAATGGGTTGGAAGTTGAGTAGTTAAAAGAAAACAACTTAAGGCTAAAGTTGGGAAAATAGTGGTAAGTAGTTAGTTAGAATGTGAGAAGTGGGTTAGAAGATAAGCAATTATAACAAAACTGCTTGACACAGCAAAGGCTGAGTGAACAATATAAATCACCAATATTACAACACGAAGGACAATCACACAACATAACTTCAAATAGATACAAAAAAAAAATCTGATTACTCTGAAAACACTTTATTACTTTTCAGTTTTCTTTACATTATGTATTCATTATTTCAAATTCCCTTTGAAGCTTGTACTTTTCTTTTGTTTAAATCAAATCTTTTCTTTAGTAAAAAAATTTAGAATTTTGTTAGGTCGACAAACCCAACCTAACATTTCAACTTGCAGCTGCAAACTCATAATGGTTGTTATCAAAATGTTTCCATACCAATGTATCTGATGGATGACTCATTATTTTATCTTCCTGTTCGTGTTCATTATGTCATCTCATACGAGATACAGTAACATTAGAAGCATATAGTCTTTGAAGTCTCAGAGTTAGGGGAAAAAAATACATCCACTTCTAGGTTACTAATTTCTGTTTCATATAACTCTTTCTAGGCTTAAACCTAGATTGACCATAAAATTTGCACTCTTGTAATTCCACATCATCTCCCCAATACAACATACATCCCAGTTTGCAATAATTAATCTTTTTAGCAGGCAAACCAAGGCCCCAAATAAGTTTCTTCATATTGTAAAAACTATCAACCATTGTATAATTAGGAGGCAATGATTAATTATACCATCCAAGAATTTTATCAAAACTACGATCAGAAATATGCCCTCCAGATTTTATGTTCAATATTTGAGCAATTGAAGATAATTGAGTCATTGTCTCACAATTTGGCCATAATTCTTGGTCAGCTGAGTGTAGTAAGTCAAAAAATTATTTTGCATGTGGGTTTGGTTCTTCTTCAAGACTTTTTATATTTTCCTAAATGGTATAACCAGCTACATCATAAACTATTTGCATGTAAGGGTTTTCATTTGCATCCACGTTATTTGTTCTAAATCCAATCCCTCCTTCAAACTCATCCATATTCACTAAAGAATGTACTTTATTACCTTTTAAGGTGCTACAAATCAATGGCTTCCCATGTCGTGTCCACTCAAAATAATTTGGGACAAACCCTTTTCTCAGCAAATGCCCATTCACTTCATCAATAAGAAGGAAAAGAATGTGTTTGCACTTTTACACGGACATCTGATCTTTGGGTCATTCATATATGCAAGTTGAGAACATGCATAATGAATAAAAGCTTCAACTCCCTAAACAAACTCAGGATTAATGAAACCATCAGGTGTTAATCGTCTATGCATCCAAGATCTATCAACATTATTCATTTATGCAAAACTGTAATTTAAAAGAGTAATTTTATAGTTAGTATCCTTCATGTTCCCTAAGTTTACAGAACATTTAAACTTTACACAACATCCCCCAAGTATTAATCAATCGAATTAATCACCTATAATTGATTTAAATACTATGATATATGGCATTATTTACACCTGTGAATCAAGAAAACAATTTCTTGCTATGACTCCTAGGCTCGTGAAATTTTTCACCAATAAGTCTCATGGGAGTTACATCACAGGCTTCCAGCCTATATACCATCCTAGGGGTTTATTATGCCTTAAATCATCCATAAGATCTCAAACTCATTCCACATATAGTAAATGCTTATGTAATCATATATCTACTTATCAATTATTCAAACATAACCCAAACATAAATAGTTAAACTATTAAAGAAGAACATAAAAACTCATCAATGATTATAAGAATATTCTTAACAACAACACAAAATCAAGACCTCCTTTTGCATTCACATAAAACTCAAACACATCTAATTAATGTATTATTAAAGCAACATATACGGTAGATATTAATTGGACAACTTACCTGGATGGACGAACAACTACAGACTACAAAGAAGAAGGATGAGCGATGCCCTTTAACACAAAATAGGGCATGTTAAAAAAAATCGTATTAGTTAACTGGTGGGAATGCACCACTATTTGAAAAGGACTACAACTGGCATAAAAATCTGCTTCATCTTCAAAAGTATGCAAGATAAAACAAAGACATCGTGAACATCAATTTAATAATTTCAAAGTTCAAATCCATCAAGCTCTTTTATGCGCAAGGCTGAAAGAGAAATAGAGTTGGTTCACCAGAGGGAAAAGGAAAACCAAGGGCCATTGCCTACAATTCCTATGGGCTATTCCAAATACTAGCCTTTTCTTTTTCTAATGTTATGAAGTCCTCTTCCTATTTTTGCCCCCCATTTTCACATTTTTCACACTCGTCCCCCTCTTATCAATTTAAATGTGTTATTTTTTCGTTTCCTTTCACTTGTGCTCCTCATCTCCTTCGTAGTTGCAATCTAACCCACTTAATTTAGGAACTTTGCCATTTAAAGCAGGATATAAGGTATGAATCAAAAGGATATAAGGTATGATTAGAGATGAGGCTCAACTAGATACCTAAGTTACTTAAATAAGGTATGAATCAAAAGGTCAAATTTTGTATGACGCTACATAGTCTAATTCAATTGCTTCTCGACTCTCCTTCATTAATTGTTAAATAAGTAATCAAAGATATTTATCAATTAATAACATGTATAATTGAAGGATAAGAGATTCCTTAAAATAATTGCAGTGTAACATTTATTCAAACAGATTATCAAAATAAAACCAATTAATTGGTAAGCGAACCACACAAAGTGTTCCTTTACAGGAAGAACTATCCAGTAAACATTGAACATTATTATTGGCAATCATATCCCATAACATCAACATTTCTAATAATGAACCATCAATGTTGTATAAGCACACAATCGTAAATCATTTGATTTAGTAACTCAATTTAATGGTAGTATGGATTTTGATATTAATTTTATAGGTTCAAATAATGAAAGCATTAATGCATTAAATCTAGTAAAAAAAATTATCAAAGGTATCTAACAAAGCCAAATCCACATTTACAGAACCAACTCCACATTTTTCATATTCACTGTCAACATTTACAAGTAATACATCCACATTTATAGAACCAAATTAAAGAAATTGTAATCAACCTATATATTAAGAGGATGACGACAACGACGAGGTGTGGTACACGAGAGGCAATTATACAATACCTGAAGCAGATGCGAAAACAAGGATGAGGATGAGCGGCAACAAGGTGTGGTGGCATGACGCGCGGTGGCCTTTGGTTGTGACAGAGATGACAACGTTGACTACCCGAGGACGATGGCACACTGAGGACGCATGGCGGCACAATGATGACGTGTGGTAGGACGATGCGGAGGCGCAATGGGACGACGAGAGCTACGGTTGGACGACGACGATAGATGAGAGAAAAAATGGGGTTGCGTGATGGATGAGGGGAAATGGGGAGAAAGGAAGCAACAATAGATTTAGGTTTAATGAAAACGACATAGTTTCATGTTAAACCAAACGATATTATTTTTGTTTGTTTTAAAAACGCTTAACCAAAAGCAAATGACGACGTTTTCTTTACCAAAAGCAAATGACAACGCTTAACTAAAAACTCTAGCATTATTATTCTATCAAGCATTTCCGCTTTCTTTACCAACGATCATTTCTTACCGTCATTATATTCCGTTAGAAAATTTGTCGGGATGATTTCCCTTTATATTTACCGATGGATATTTTTTCCCAATTTTATCGATGGATGATTTTCTGTCGATAATTTCCAACGGTTCAGTTTCCGTCGGTAATTATCTATCACTAATAGCTAATTTTCTTGTTGTGAATTATTCTAGAACTCACTTATATCGTCGATAAAGAATTATGTACAAATTTTAGGAAAATTTCTCCATCACTAATTAATCACTTGTCTATTAGGGCCTATCAGGTTGACGTACAAACCTATGTTGATTAATGGCAGAAGTGAACATTTCATTGAGTAGTACTCCATGTTAATTAATTGCCCATGGCCCCGTATACTGATAGCGAAAGCAGGAATGTTGACTTAAGAATTAACCTCTAATGGTTATGTGTTCCAAAAGCCGCATGGAGACAGGTTCAATTAAAGAACGTTGTTTCCAAATATATCCATCATTGACCTTTTCAGAGCTATGAAGCATAGTAAGATAATATCAACTGTAACAAGTTAATTATCCCTAGAAATAAAGGGAAAGCGGGTGAAGAAATTTGAGTCCCACTTGATCATTCACTCCGCAAGAACCTGAATGGGCATGACGGAATTATTTAAAAGTGCAATTATATATTACAGAATATTGTATAACAAATAAGATTTCATTGATTAAACTCCGAATGTTCTTCTGTTTTTAGCGTCCATAAAAAATGCCTTTGTAATTTGCACAGCTAAGTGCGGGTTCTTGTGCACAAACGCCTCATACTTAGCCGAGAAAACTATATCCTCAACGTTTCTAACAATGAAATTCAAAGCGGTATCCTTCAATGCTTTGTTAGAACAAGCATCAGATATGTCTAGCACATCTAGAGCGTTAGAAGAGTCCAAGGATGAAAGCATATGCCTCTCACAGAACTTCAGCAAGTATGGAATGTCGTATTTATCGGCCGCCATGGTCAACGCGTAGGCATGCTTCTGCAACTTCTCTGCTGCCAAGGTTCCACTGTAAAGAAATTCCAGAAGAGATTCCAATTCTTCACCATTCAAATCGGGGAGACTTATGACAT
The DNA here is from genome assembly GCA_027478365.1 of Erythroxylum rufum. Lineage (NCBI taxonomy): Eukaryota > Viridiplantae > Streptophyta > Magnoliopsida > Malpighiales > Erythroxylaceae > Erythroxylum > Erythroxylum rufum. The sequence goes on along the minus strand of JANIHZ010000210.1, from coordinate 21,581,522 downwards.
CATTTGCCGGAGCTTTGCATGCATCAGAGTCCAACATGTTCCTAAATATTTCTGACCTTGCTGCCTGGTTATGTATAAATTAGTGATAAACCAGAGCACAATGTAATCATCAGAAAATGTGCATGTGATTCTCTGGGTGTTGGACAGAGATAAGATAAGAGATCACTAAACAGGGTTAATTACCAATACCAACCAGTAAGGCTTTGTGTGCAGACAATGACGGTCCGTCATCCCCCGGTTTGAGCTCTACGTCAGTAAGAATTTTATCTTTAAACAATGCGACGAAGCTGCTCAGGAAATTTATCCTTTCGTTCAGACCATCCTCTGTATCCTTCATAGTATTCATCCATTTCGGAACATTTGCCAGCGGCTGAGGCTAACAGAACAAAAGACAAAGTTCAACCTACAAACCAAGTATTCCATTTCCATCGCAAGACATGTACATTTAATCATTCTTATACCAATCAGTCATTTAATAATAATAATTTTATTATTATTATTTGATCGAGTGATTAATTGTTGTCTGGAATGGGCAAGTGGTTTATCTAAAATATGATTAATGTCACTGTGTGACCTGATTCAGATCAAACAATACAGGTTCCAACGAAGAAGGCTAGTCATTCGTTACAGAAAATATGCGATTTGGAGTGGGACAAACAAATCATTCCACCAAGTTTTGATGGGGACAACAACGAAATTGGTCTACACGCAAACAATAAGCCCCATCTTCGTGTCCTACGCATCATAAACAGAGAAATTTTCAATTCCTGACCAATGGCAACTTGCTGATCGTCGACTCTATTATGTTGTCAATGATCAGTGACGCCCAGTTCTTTACTAATCAACAAGAAGGAAACTGTAATGGACAAGAGAAGAAAACTCATCATTTCCGCCCACACATGGGCATTCGAGTCTAAGCCTGTTAACGAGCCTTCATGCTAAAAAACAAAAACAGCTAAACAAGGAAGCACCGCTCTATATTTGAAGATTGTTGATTGTTAATTTGTAAGGAGGGGAAGAGATGATTTTATTGTATGGACTACAGAAAGAAATACAAGTAAAAGCGAAGCGGAAACATAAATACAACAGGAACGGGAACATAGAGCAACAGGAAGTGAAATAAATGATGAGAAAAGCAAAAGAAAATGGAAATAGAGCTTGCCTTACAAGAGTTGAGCAATGGAGTCGACGTAGTACAATTAGTGGTTTTATCAGTGGAGGATGACTTGTCACCTTCAAGCTTGTTCATCAGAGCAATTGCATTTTTGGCAGCGTCGTAGCATGCAGTGCATATAGTGTTTCTCGGGGGCCTTAGAATATATGGCATCGAACCACAAATGGAGCAATCCATTTTTGCCCTGCTTGTTACGTCTCGTCGTCGAAGAGTAAGATCATAGACGAGCGAAGAGACACTTTAACGACTTACTAGAAGATGAAGAGGAAGAGAACGGAGAAGCTATTTCTTGCTTTGGACTCAAAAATAAGCTCTTGCTTCCCTTCCTCGATAACCATCATCAATTAAAGAGATCTTTATCGGAATTATTGTAAGTTCTTGTCATAATTAATTTGATGAATGGACTACAAATCATTAGGCCCGGTACTATTAATTATTGGTTTATCAGAAAGGGAAATGATTGCTTTATGTTGAACCAGTTAATATTGTATGCAGTGATTATATAATATTAACTCTTAAACAAGACCATAATTTTCCAGGAATAGAATAGTATATACGCAGGTCCTACTTTTGTATCATCTACCAGCGCTGGTAATACGCCGTTGAGGGTTGTTGGCCTGGTCCTTTAGAGTAAATTTTAGGTGTCGAACTGCTTGGTGAGTAAGCTAAAAAATTAGTTTTTTTCAATCTTCGTCAGATTTCTGTTAATGAAGGTATTAAGTCATGGAAAATAATTTTTTTTTACACCAAAAATAGCAAGTTCAATAGGTGGGGAATGAATGGGGGGCCATTACACTTGCAAAGGATTGGTTAAACGATAAATGGAGAGAGTTAGGAAGGAGATAGAGACTTTCCAACCTTATAACAGTAAACATGTATGAGGAAAGCACGTCGTCCCAAAGTAACCACTTTTCGTTTGTTTTTTAAAAGAAATTGCGAGGAACAACAATTAATTAACGCTTGTTGGTAGGTAGACCAGCCTGTCTTATCTTTCCTTGTTAATTGTTATTGTTATTAACAACTTTCCCTAATCATTCCACGTCTGAATCTGATGCCAATGTGCGTACGCCTACAGGCTTACAACTTTGATGTCATGAACAAGTCTTCGGAGAATAAGTTTTATTTAGGCCAGCCTGTGGGTAGGGTTTATGGGAAGATTAAAGAAATATGTTATTTGCCTGTTGTTACCATCAATTTTTGTTTCCTACGAACTTATTGGATCCCTAAGAAAGTGATTGGGCTCTTCGTCCCCTTACTGGACTAGTCTGCTTTGATCTAAATCAGAGCAGTAATCATGGGCCACCACAAACTATGAAGAGGGCTGGACAAAGTTTACGAGACTCCTTGTTCCAATTCTTACCACTCAACAATGGTGGTTTTAAACTGCCAGTTTCACAAACCGAGGGCTGAAAATGGGTGATCACGAATGGCGATTATAATCACAAATCTGTTGGTAATGTGCGGGTGGCGATTATAATCACAAATCTGTTGGTAATGTGCGGGTGGTAAATTAAACATACAAAGTTTTTCTTATTCCTGTATTAATCTAGATTTGATATTAAATTATGAATCGAGATCGATTGCATGGAAATGCATATTTATATTAGTGTTATTGCTTCACTCAGTCCTCCAACATGGAACAGAAATCCAAGACTGAGTGCATCTGCTAATTTCAATCTCTATTTAGGCAGGGCGGTGACACTGGCCTCTGTTAATTTCAATCTCTATTTAGGCAAGGCGGTGACATTGGCCTCTTCTCGTTTCTGATAATGATGATAAACGGCTGCTCCCGACAGCACTGCCAGTGTGATGGCTTGCGCATGCATCCTGTAGATTCCAATATTGTTACCAAATAAACAGACATGAAAACCATCAAGAGTGATCATGATACCTGGCATGTATAAGCCTGAGACTTGGCTTGAGAGGAGTTCTTGCACTGCTATAAGCCATTGACCCTCCAACTGCAGTTGCCCACAGAGCTCCTATATTAACATCACCCATGTTAATAGACAATTAGTTAAAAGTACTTTAAGGATCAAAGGAAGACAGGATGATCAGGGTGGTGTCCCTAACCAATGCTTGTGAGCTTGTGCTCCGAAACCCATGACTGAATTGCCTCCATCTTTTTGTTTCTTGATAATTGAGTGAATTGTTGAATGGGAGCAGGGACGCTAGTGATGTTTGGTATATATAGCCATTACGTGATGTGGAAATTCGTTCAAAGTTTGTTGCCTTAGCCCCTTGGTTTGCTTCACTTCACTTTTCTTGGAACATTGGAACCTTAAACTAGAGGCTCCTTTCCACTTACCTGGTTACTGTGCTCTGACATTAGTCCATAACACGTAAGATTATTTGGAGCCATTGGATTTAGTAAAATCTAGGTACCATATTTTTTGAGATCCCTTTGCATCAGACTTGGTGAAAAAATAATAACCTTTCCTCCTGATATGCTTACATGTGAGGGCACATAATCAAACTAAAGCAGTCGTTGGATAATACGAACACGTGCTTAGTTCACCGACTAGCAGGAGATGCACGTGATTGCAACTTACAAACGTAAAACTGTTATTTTATATTTCCTTAACAATAAGTTGATAATTTAGCAAACAGTAAGAAAGTAAACGGTGCCAACAATTTGGAAATTGTCCAATCAGCCCTTGCAAAATTTTATGTTCAAATACCAGTGTAGGGTGCAATTCTTCTCCCAACGACCAAAATAACTCCTACTCTAAGAGATAGAAGACTCTTACAAAAGACCTATCCGATTCGAACAGGGATTAATTTGGGTGTGAATAGTTTAAAGGTATTTTCTCGTATTGAAACACTTCTAAAACACTTTGTGGGTAACAAAAAAAAAAAAAAAGGCTCAGTGCACATAATTAATATTTGAATTCACACACGTCACAAGACCTGTGTAATTACTGCAAATGCAAGCCAAAGAAAGCTTCTTCATACCCTCCTTATATACGATACTGTAATATACGGGGAGTAAAGAAATGGCCGCTTGCTTATTTAGCAGTTATGGAAAGCTTGTTAGGAACCTGGTGTAACTTATTGCAAGCGTCAATTTTTTTCAACTGATATTTAGCATTAACAGCCCATCATTGTACAACAATGATAGTCCAACGCAATACTATCATTCTATCAAGGACTAATTGCATACCTTATATCGCTCACCCCTCGCATCCTTTAAAACTGGGAATGATGTATATTTAAAAAGGACAAAATATTCTCAATCCTATTGAGTTGAAACCAATAGAAAAAACTTGTTTGGATTAAAATTTAGAACAAGATTAGATATAAAAATTAAAATTTTAGATTTCAAACTAAGTTTGAATTAATGATTCACAATTAGACTCAAATTCAAGTTGTTCGATTCAGTTGATAAAAATTAATATTTGTTATTAAATTAGTAAAACAAAACGAAGCGCTCAAAGTCCAAGCCAATTGCCAATAAAAAGGAGAGCATTCATTTAAACAAAAGTTTATGCATCTCTCTAACCTAATCTCTCTTTCTCTCTCTCTCTTTAGGCATGTACTAGTTTATGTATAAGAGTGACACTACAACATAACAGACTATTAGTTACATTTTTTTGGCGATGAATTGAAAATCGTTGCAAAACGTAGACTTTTGGCTACAATATCTCATTTCATCATATAAAGTCCCAAATTTAGCGATGTTAAAGTAAATCGTCGGCAAAACGCTGACGATTTTTAGGAGTTGTCGCAAAAAGTGGACAATTTTGCAACATTTTATTGATATCGTCACAAAAGATCGAACCTTGGGCAATGACAATGTAAGACGTCGGTAAGTATTCGAACTTTGGGCGACGATTTTTAGGAGTTGTCACAAAAAGTGGACAATTTTGCAACATTTTACTCATATCGTCACAAAAGATCGAACCTTGGGCAATGACAATGTAAAACGTCGGTAAGTATTCGAACTTTTTGCGACAAAATGTGTAATTCGTCGCAAAATATGGACATATGGCAACTAAACTTTTAAATAGTCGCAAAAAGTGTATATTAATGAATTATGTAGTAATAATGTTAATTTTTTAATTTTTTAATTGTTAGTGTGCTTAATAATCCTAAGGTTAATTATAATTGACATTTATATATGATTTTTCATATTTTTGACTTATGTTTTCTTTTTAAATTTGTTTAAATATATAGTTAATTTTCTTTTTGGATATTAAAAGATAAACATACCTAAAATTTAACATATTAATAAGATTAAAATTTAATAAATTTAAG
>JANIHZ010000210.1:21472584-21490535 GCA_027478365.1 Erythroxylum rufum | reverse complement strand
ATGAAATCAACACAAATCAAGCTCAAACCTAACCTACCCATAGTCCATCTAGGTTAGAAAACCCAAAACCTAGTTTAAAAACCCTAAAATCAAATAGTTTCCCTTAAATCATCTTCTTCCAACACAACACCCATTCTCTCTCTAATCCCTTCATTCTCAACACAACCCATTTCTTTAATAAAGTAAGAAGAAAAGATGATTAACTTACCTTAACAAGATGATTTCCTCTCCTTGTTCTTCTTCTTTCTTCTCTCTCTCACGACCTTCTTCTTCCCTTCTTCTTCTTTCATGTTTTTTCTCTCTTCTCTTTTGCTTCTCGTGACACTTTCCTCTCTTCATCTGAATTTTAAGACAACTTTTATCCTTGGTCTTCCAATTATGCCCTCATCATTTAATACAATGTCCATTTGCCCCTTCTTTTGTCTTTATCTACTAACTCCTTAAGCTAACTTATTTCTAACATTCCCATATTAATTCTAACTTAATTGTAATCTTTCCCTCAAATTTCTAATTAATGAATCAATTTTAAAAATAAATAAATAATCAAACAAACAAACGTAAATAAATAAGTAAACAATTAATAAGTAATTTAGAAAAATTTTCAAGATCCAACAACTCTCCTCCCCTAAAAGAATTTCGTCCTCGAAATTCTTACCTGAGTCATTGAGGAGGTGTGGATACTTCTCCTTCATTGCTTCCAAAGGCTCCCATGTTGCCTCCTCTCTTGCATAGTTCCTCCATAAAACTTTAACTAGTTTCACTGTCTTATTTTTCAAGACTTTTTCCTTTGAATCTAAAATCTCCACTGGTTGTTCTTCATAAGTCAAATCCTCCCTTAGTTAAACCTCCGAAGGTTGAACTATATGCGAAGGATCGGATCGATACTTCCTCAACCTCGATACGTGAAAGACATTGTGAATCTTAGACAATTCCACTGGCAAAGCTAACTTGTAGGCTAAAGGCCCAATCTTCTCAATGATCTCATAAAGGCCTATATATCTTGGACTAGGCTTGCCCTTCTTACCAAATCCCAAAACTCTTTTCCATGGAGAAGCTCTAAGAAACACTTTGTCTTCAACTTCAAATCCCATCTCTTTTTTATGTGCATCCGTGTAGCTCTCCATTCTATCTTGAGCTGCTTTAAGTCTCTGTTTCACCAATTTAATCTTATCAATTATAATTGTACCAACTCAAGTCCTACAAGTCTCCTTTCACCTTCCTCATCCCAATAAATAGGAGTTCTACACCTCCTACCATACAAAGCTTCATAAGGTGCCATTTGAATTCCTGAGTGGTAGGAATTATTATAGGCGAATTCAATTAAAGGCAGATGATCATCCCATGAGCCTTTGAAATCCATAACACAAGCTCTCAACATTGCCTCCAATGTTCAAATTGTTCTCTCCGATTGTCCATCAATCTGTGGATGGAAAGCTATGCTAAAATGTAACTTAGTTCCTAAAGCCTCTTGTAAACTTTCCTAGAACCTGGAGGTCAACCTGGGATCTCTATCCGAGACTATCGAACTTGGAATCCCATGAAGTCTAATTATCTCATCTATGTATATCTTGGCCATAACATTCAAAGAATCCGTCAGTTTAATTGGAAAGAAATGAGCGGACTTGGTTAGCCTATCTACAATCACCCATATTGCATTATGCTTCCTGCTGGTTCTTGGCAATCCCATCAAGAAATTCATCGTAATCTTCTCCCATTTTCATTCAGGAATCGATAAGGATTTAAGCTTACCCGAAGGTGCTTGGTGTTTAGCATTAACTTGCTAGCACACTAAGCATCTTTTAGCATATTCTGTAACTTCTTTCTTCATTCCTTTCCACTAGAAATGCTCCTTCAAATCTCTATACATTCTCGTACTTCCTTGGTGCATTGCATAAGGCGCATTGTGTGCCTCATCAAGAATCTCGTCTTTCAACTCTTGCATATCAAGAATACATAGTATATTTCCTACCACCATCAATCCATCTTCCCTTACCTCTATTTCAGAAGGTTTACCATTTTTAATCTCTTCTTTGAGCCTGTTCAAGTACTCATCCTGTTCCTGCAATTCCTTAATCGTCTCATTTAATACTGGCCTTACTCTAAATTTAGCCAATATACCCCCAGATTTGGCCTGCCTCAATGTCACCCTAAGTTTGGCTAATTCCTTCAACAAAGGAACATACACTGTCTCCACATATGCTATAGTGGACTTCCTACTCAGTGCATCCACTACTACATTAGCTTTCCCCAAGTAGTAGTCTATCATCAAGTCATAATCTTTCAACATCTTTAACCACCTTCTTTGTCTCAAATTTAACTCCTTTTGGCTCATCAGATACTTAAGACTCCTGTGGCCTGTAAACACCTTGGTAGTGACTCCATATAAGTAATGTCTCCAAATCTTCAATGTAAAAGTTATGGCAGCCAACTCCAAGTCATGCGTAGGATAATTCATCTCATAAGGTTTCAATTACCTAGAAGCATAGGCAATCACTTTATCTCCTTGCATCAACACACATTGTATACCTATCACTACCCGAAGGCAAAGTCAAAATCAGTGCACTTGTCAATCTGTACTTAAGCTCCTCAAAGCTCTTCTGACATTCATTTGTCCACACAAACTTCTGATTCTTCTTTGTCAATTTGGTGAGTGGAGCTGCTATTATAAAAAAGTCGTCCACAAATATTCGGTAATACCCAGCTAAACCCAAGAAACTCCTCACTTCTGCTATATTCTTGGATGCTTCCCATTTCACCACAGCTTCAATTTTTCTTGGATCCACTTGTACTCCGTGCTCTAAAATCATATTTCCAAGAAACACCACTTCCCTTAGCCAAAATTCACATTTGTCGAATTTGGCATACAACTCGTTCTTCCTCAATGTCTCTAAGGCGATCCTCAAATGTTCCTCATGCTCCTTGTCACTCTTAGAATAAACCAGTATATCATTAATAAAGACAATGATAAATCGGCCTGAGGACTTAAAGACTCTATTCATTAACTCCATGAAAGCTGCAGGTGCATTCGTTAACCCAAAAGGCATAACCAAGAACTTAAAGTGGTCATACCGTGTTCTAAAAGTAGTCTTTAACACATCAAACTCCTTTATCCTCAATTGGTGATAACCTGATCTCAAATCTATCTTAGAAAAGACCCTTGCTTCTTGCAATTGATCAAACAAATCATCTATGCGGGGGGAGCGGATATCTGTTCTTGATGGTAATATGGTTAAGCTTCCTATAATCCACACACATTCTCAATGATCCGTCTTTCTTCTTTACAAAAAGGACCAGAGCTCCCTAAGGCGAAGAGCTCGGCCTAATGTACCCTTTTTCCAACAACTCTTCCAATTGCTCCTTAAGCTCCTTCAATTCCGTTATAGCCATTCTATAAGGTGGAATCGATATTGGCATTGTGCCCGAAAGAAGCTCAATGGGAAATTCAATTTCCCTAGGTGGAGGTAGTCATGGTAATTCCTTAGGAAAGACATCCGGGAACTCTATGACTACAGAAATTTTTTCTAACTTTCCTCCATCTGCCCTCGTGTTGACCACGTAGGCCAAAAAAATGCTTCACACCCTTTCCTCATCATCTTCTCTGCTGTCAGAGCGGAAACAATTCTAGTTGGACTTACTTTTCTATCCCCCATAAACACCACCTTTCTACCGTTCCCAAATTTGAACTCCATAATCTTCTTTTTGTAATCCAAGTTGGCATTATATTTCTCTAAGGTGTCCATAACCAAAATCACATCTAATCCTCCCATCTTCAATGGCATTAGATCCACCACTAATTGTTCCCCTCCAATATGTATCTCACAGTCTCTATAAACTTGACTAATCATAATATACTGGCTTATTGGAGTACAAACTATTAAAGGAGTATCCAATGGGCTCAATTCTCTATCATACATAATTCTACTTGATGAAATAAATGAATGAGTGGAACTCGGACCAAACAAAACAACAATATCCTCATCAAATAATTTAATCATACTAGTTACGACTTCTGAAGCTGTCTCTGCATCCTCCCTTGTTATAGCAAATATTCTAGCTGGTGCTTGTCCCCTCGATCTCCTTGGAGGATTCACTTTTCTGGCCGCATCAGAACTACCCACTTCAGTTACTGTCCTATGTCCCACTGTCTCGACCCTCTTTGAAGCTTGCATCTGACTTCTCTTATATCTTGCATTCTGAGGACACTCTCTTGCCATGTGTCCTTTCTCCCGTAATTGAAGCACGCTTCAGTCAATCGGTAACATTCCCCTCTATGAAACCTTCCGTAGTGATCACATTTGGAAATGGGTGGCTTATCCCCATCTCCCCTCCTGCTGCCTCCTGTCGTTGAGACTTGATGTGAGATAGTTTTCATCTTTCTAGCCCTGCTTGCTCCACTGCTCCTCTCCTCAGACTGTGCAAGGAAAGTCTTGGCACTCCTCTTTGACATAGGAGCACCACCTCCCCTTTTAAACTGTTCTCTCCCTTTCCTCTTTCTGCTCACTGCACTCTTGACGTTCTCCACATTTTCCACTCTCAATGTTGCTTCAACCAGCTGTTGGAAGTCACAGAAATTCTGTGCCACCACTTTCTCTCTGATGGCCAAGTGTAGTCTCGCTTCAAACGTTCGGCACCTAGCCGATTCGCTCATCATTAAATTAGCTACATATCGGGCCAATTGTATAAATTAGCGCTCATATTCGTTCACCGTCATCTCCCTCTAGGTGAGGCTCAAAAACTCTCTCTGCTTTTGCTGGATGTACACTTCAGACAAATACTTCTTCTTATAAACATTCAGGAAGTCCTTCTATGCCAAAATCGGTGGCTTCATATGACTTCCTGGGACACTCTCCCACCAATACAGAGCACCCTCTTGTAGCAAACTCGCAGCATATTCAACCTTCTCGTCATCTTCACAATCCATCTGCTCTAATATTCGTTCCACCTTTCTCAGCCATGTCTCAGCTTCCTCGGGATCAGTGTTCCCGTAAAAGTCCACTGCTCCATACTTCCTCAGCTTGTCGAACCGTTTCCCCTTCTTAACTGGGGCTGGAGTAGAAGATTGCGGCATCTGTCCCATAGCTTGAACAAACACCTGAGTGAAGGATTGGAACATCCTCGGATCTAAGGTAGGCACTTGTTCTGACGGAATAGGCGACTCCCGTGTTTGTGATCGAGAGGGCTCACTACCGTGCCCTACAGAAGCCTCAGCATCTCTTAGGGCTCTAGACTCATCCGTGCCCTCCTCTCTTGGTGGAGGGTTAGGTTCAACCGATCCTTGGAAAACTCCTCGTGTCCTTCTAAGAGGTGGCATTTCACTCCTTCAATAGAAACACTAACGATTAGCTTACATTTTATTTTAATCATATTTCCTACCTGTATGTATGATATGCATGTCATTTAATGCAATCAATCAATTTACAGTGCAACCAATTTATCACATATCACAATAATGCATAGCACAACATATTCTAAGCCTAGGACTCTTTAAAGTCTAAGCTCTAATACCATAAGATGTTGGACCCCATTTTCGGAGCCCAACTATCCAAAGTCATAAAGCGTGAGCTGGTTTCCTTGTAGGGTTATTTCAATGAACCCTCACTTTCTTTCCATAAATCTTTTTGAAATCAACACCAAAGGCTATCAATTTTTGTGGAGAGGTAGAAAAATGTGTTAGGAATCTATTGGTTCAAGAATCACTTCATTCGGAGGTCGGGTTATGAAGTTATGGCCAAAAGAATCAAATATGATTTTGTCCTCAATCATATTGTACCTGTTTTGGGACAATTGGCATAACCTTCACTAGAAATGTTGGATTAGGGTTGTTTTAGGATGGTTTCAAAGAAAACTTCTAGGTCTACAACGTTTGTGAAGAACTCAAAGTGATATTTTGCCTCTAAAAGGGTCAAAATTGCATTTACTGTCGCTATCCTATGTATCTCCGTTTACATGTCGCTATCCTAACGGACATACATGTCCGTCTAGCGGACATAGACCGGCTCAGAAGTGCTTTCCAGACCCAAGAATGTTCGTTTAATGGACCTAATGTCCGTTTAACGGACATGGACCAGGCTTGGGGCCTTTTCAGACCTGAGAAGATCCGTTTAACAGACCTAATGTTTGTCTAACGGACATTTGTGACACCCAAACCCCTCCAAAGCTTCTCCAATACTTCCAACATCCATTCTAACATTAGTTTCACTCATATAATCTCCTCAAATTCACCCTTTCTAGTGCAGTATCACTTCATATCAATTCAACTACTAAGTATATCTCATTAACTCTTGAATCTCAACTCAAATGATTCATCACATACAATCTTTCCAACTCTAACATGCTATTCTAATACTAGCAACAATTTGCAATCTCAACAAAGAAGAATATGCACATACACATTCCACTTCCACATCCATAATACTCAACCTTTAAAATAACATAACCATACATAAAAGGAACTTCTCAAATTCTCATTTTCATTTCTAAAAAAAGTAAATGTTTGAACAAGCTTTACTTATATATCAACATACACATCAAACTTAATGCAAAATACAAAAGGATGCTCATGTTTGATATGCCTATAAAGCTATCTAAATTAATCACTAACTTAGTACAAAAGATTTCTAGCTATCTTAGAGTTTCTGAATGCTTTGCAAAGATCGCTAATCTTCTCATTTTGTACTTGAGAAAGGAAAATGATGGGTTGAGCTACACCGCTTAGTGGCTAATATATTTATAGCCATTGGCAACGAATCACACAATCAAACATATATGGGAATATTCATATAGGCACACACGTCTTAACTTAATCTAGCAATGTAAGTTAAACAATCACAATTTTAATTCACAAATTATAGTTCAATACATCATCATATAAAACATATTGGATGTAATTTATCATCAAAGCATAAGACTCAAATTTCATCATAACTCAATATATCAAAATGCAAATGCACAAAAAATGGCTTGAGGGTTCCGTGGAATAAAACAGAGAAACCGAAGTTTACATTGTGAACAAAACAAGTCCACATTTCGGATCTCATATGCCACAAGCGGGCAGCCAGGAGAAGGCTTTATGTCGACGTGCACGTGACTACGTAACGGTTCCACTCTTGCCTAAACACAATCAACTCTCATGCTCAATTCAATCAATCACAAATTCATATTCTCATGCTTTTTCTTCTTTTCATTTAAATCAAAATGTTATGATACAATTCCAAGGCCTAGCATAATCATACTCGCAGTTATATCAAAATGTCATACATCTTTCAATGCATAACATAAAACACATCATAATGCATTTTCCACATCACAGCAATTGACAATTTATAAATTCAATCATATACACACACATATTTGCCCATTTACACAATAATGATAAATATTTTACCCACCTTATTTCACTTGAAAATCCAAAATCAATTGTGCCGTTTCTCTTGCTCTTGGGTAGGTTTTTTTTTATTTCCTAACATAACCAAAATTCTAATTCAATCTAAATTCAAATGGAAATCCCCTAAAACTTCCATAATCACAACAAATGAAATCAACACAAATCAAGCTCAAACTTAACCTACCCATAGTCCATCTAGGTTAGAAAACCCAAAACCTAGTTTAGAAACCCTACAAATGGGTTCCCTTAAACCATCTTCTTCTAACACAACACCCATTCATTCTCTACACAAAACCCCTTTCTGTCTCTAACTCCTTCTCTAACAAGGAAAGAAGAAGAAGATGATTAACTTACCTTAAAAAACTTGATTTCCTCTTATTTTCTTCTTCTTTCTTTCTCTCTCATGATTTTCTCCTTTGTCTCTTCTCTCCCACGGTTTTTTCGCTTCTCTTCTCTCTTTCCCACGTTTTCTTCTTCCCTCTTTGGCTGCTCACGAATTCTCTTCTTCTCTTCATTAATTCAAGGCCATTTGTATGGTCTTTCATCCCATTTAGCTCCTCATTTAACTAGTCCTTCCATATTTACCCCTCTTTCATATAATTTGTTTTTGTCTACTAACTCTTTTAACCCATTAAACACCATATTAATTCTAACTTAATTATAACATTTCATTTTAATTTCTAATTTCTATTTTCTATTCATACTTTCTAATTTAATGGACTAAACTTTAAAAGAATAATCAAACAAATAAATCGATAATAATTGAAAGAAAATTTTGGGGTCTAATAATTCTCCCCCTAAAAAAATTTTGTCCTCGAAATTCTTACCTAAGTCCATGAAGAGGTGTGGATACTTCTCCTTCATTACTTCCAAAGGCTCCCAAATTGCCCCCTTTCTTGCATGGTTTTTCCATAAGACTTTAACCAGCTTTACAATCTTATTTTTCAAGATCTTTTCCTTCGAATCTAGGATCTCCACTGGTTGCTCCTTATATGTTAAATCCTCCTTTAATTGGACCTCTGAAGGTTGAACTATGTGTGAACGATCTGATCGGTACTTCCTCAACATTGATACGTGGAAAACATTGTGAATCTTAGATATTTCTGATGGCAAAGCTAACTTATAGGCTAAAGGCCCAATCTTCTCAATGATTTCATAAGGGCCTATGTATCTTGGACTAACTTGCCCTTCTTTCCAAATCTCAAAACTCCTTTCCATGGTGAAGCTTTAAGAAACACTTTCTCTCCAACTTTCAATTTCATCTCTTTGTCTCCAACTTCAAATTCCATCTCCTTTCTACATGCATCCGTATAGCTCTTTATTCTGTCTTGAGCCACTTTGAGTCTCTTTTTTACCAATTTAATATTATCAACTATAACCTGTACCAACTCAGGTCCTACAAGTCTCCTTTTACCTTCGTCATCCTAACAAATAGGAGTTCTGCACCTCCTACCATACAGAGCTTCATAAGGTGCCATCTGAAATCTTGAGTGGTAGGAATTATTATAGGCGAATTCAATTAAAGGCAGGTGATCATCCTACGAGCCTTTGAAATCCATAACATAAGCTCTCAACATTGCCTGCAATGTCTCGATTGTTCTCTCCGATTGTCCATCAGTATGTGGATGGAAAGCTGTACTAAAATGTAACTTTGTTTCCAAAGCCTCTTGTAAACTTTCCCAAAACATGGAGGTGAACCTGGGATCTCTATCTGAGACTATTGAACTGGAATCCCATAAAGCCTAATTATCTTATCTATTTATTTCTTCAGTCCTTTCCACCAGATTTCAGAAATGCTCCTTCAAATCTCTAGATATTCTCGTACTTCTTGGGTGCATTGCATAAGGTGCATTGTGTGCCTGATTGAGCCTAAGTTTGTCTTATAAATTGGCTGCACTTTCATAGCTGTTAATGTACTTTTCGACTCTTAATTTGTGATTTTTGTGCTTAAATTAGTTCCTTATAGTGAGCTCATACTATTTGCAATTTGTCAGTAAAATTGTTGTAAGATCATATTAATTGCATTATAATTTTCTCAGAACAATTGATACTGCAAATTGTTATTTTTTATTGTAGGAAAATAAGGGAGTCAACTTATCAGAAAGTCAACAGAGTGAGCCTTCAAGCACATCGCAGCGTATCCAGACGAAGAAACGTCGTGATGTATGCCAATTACTACGTCGCGGCACATCGGTGAACAATAGTACGTCGCGACGTCAACTAATTAACCCGCCGTGACGAGCAAGCAAGAATAGCACGTCATGACGTCCACTAATTAACTCGTCGCGACGTGCAGTCGGGTATCCAGACTCTAAATGGAAATTTCCCTCACTGTATCGGCCTGACCCATTTCCATTCTTTAAAAACTTGCCGAATTAGGTTACATGGAGATCTTTTTAGAGAGGATCGACATTCGACAGAGAGACACTACATACAAGTAAAGGGAGAACAAAAGAAGAGAGAGTCACGACCTCACCACCCAGGGTTCCTTTCGGGGTTCCCTGGGAAAATTTTCGCATAGTTTTTATCTTCTATTTCCACCACCGACTTCCACCATGGGCAGCTTGGATTCGTTGTGAGTTGTGAGGCTTTCGGTTGCTATGCGTGGCTAGGCATTTTTCTCCTCCTGAAGATGTAGTGACGGCTGGAGTTTACCAAGCTTCAAAGGGCAGTAGCTTAATCTATAGTTAGCTATGATTTATGAATGCCTAAGTCTAGGATTTGTAACTTAGTGAAACTACTTGATTATAGTTTAATCAAATATTGGACATTCAATTTGTGGTCTGGATTAGTAGTTTACATTGTCACGTTTAACTACATTGTTATGAACAGCTGAGTTGGGGTTTATTGCTTTATAGTTAGATTTGCTTGATTAGAGTTTAATCAAGTGTTGAACAATGTATTGTGTTATGGATTTGTTTATGTAGAAATTTGTGCTTAAATATATGAAGTCTCATATATGTCAACTTTTGATCTTGTTGATTCTCTTTTATCTGCCTAGTTGTGTTTGATATTGAGCTGATGCTAGATTTCATTTGACCCATTGCATTGGCAAATTCACCGCACACACTAAGATGCTTTTAACAAGGTTTTGAGCAATGGAGTTCATTGATTAAAACCTTGGACTTAAAGAATCCTTTAAGGTTATGAGGCTTAAGAGCGCTCAATGGGATCTTGAGAAATGGAGTTCATTAATCAAGATCCTGGACTTAAAGAGAGCCCTTTAAGGTTTACCATTCAAACTTAGTGATTTCTAATCCCATCAAACTAAGATGCGCTTAACGGGATCTTGAGAAATGGAGTTCATTGATCAAGATCCCGGACTTAAAGAGTCCTTTAAGGTTCTAAGGCTTAAGAGCACTTAATGAGATCTTGAGAAATGAAGTTCATTAATCAAGATCCTAGACTTAAAGAGAGCCCTTTAAGGTTTATCATTCAAACTTAGTGATTTCTAATTCCATCAAATTAGTTTTGAACTATGATAAACAAAGCTCATTTTCAAGGGGATTTTATCACTTGTCTTAATCTTTTCACTTTCTATTTTCAAAAATCGAAAAATACTTTTTACATGCTTTTTACAATGCAATTTAGTGTAGTTAATGTTTTCAAAAATCAAAACCCCCCCTTTCCTTGCTAATTTCACTTGCGTTTTATGACATATAGGCTAACTTAGGTCAATTTCATTAGGTTCCGATTAAGTGAGACAACCTGAGGTTATACCATATATTGCAATCCTTGGAATTAATTATTTTTAATTCGGTTTCTAAGGGATCGATCTTTAGATCAAAACGACAGAGCCGCGATCAAGTAGTAAGATCTTAAAACCCTTTACACCTTCTGAATATCCTAGAAAACTCCCTTGATTGCTCAGGCTCTAATTTTTCCTCTTTCTGATATGCATAGGCTGCATATCCGAAAGTCCTAAGGTGGGTGAGTTTTGGTTTCTTACCACTCCAAATTTCCTGAGGAGTCTTGTAATCATTTGCAGAGGTTGGGAGCCTATTAATTAGATAGGCTGCTGTCCTAATTGTTTTCCCTCATAGTGAATGTAAGCAACCCGAAGAGAGGAGCATGCACCTTATCTTTTCTAGGAGAGTTCTATTTAACCTTTCAGTTACTCCATTCTACTGTGGAGTAGCTTTTATTGTTTTATGCTTTAGGATTCCATTCTTACTGCAGTATTCTTCAAATTCTTTGTTGCAATACTCCAATGCATTATCAGTCTTTAGCATTTTAGTTTCTTCCCAGTCCGATTTTCTATAAGGGTATGCCATCTTATGAAAATCTCTAGTACTTCATCCTTTCTCTTCATGAGATAAACCCAACATTTTCTTGATCTATCATCAATTATTGACATAAAATACAAATTCCCTCCTACTGTAGGGACTTGAGCTGGCCCCCAGAGATCACTGTGAGCATACTCCATGATCTCTATGGCTCTCTTACCTCCCCTTTAGAATCCTGACCTGTGGTGCTTTCCTAACACACAGGATTCACAAAAATCCAACTTCTGCAAGTTTTGTTCAGGGATTAGACCTTGCCTGGAGAGATAGAACAGGCTTTTGTTGCCTGCATGACCCATCCGTGCATGCCATTGATTGGTTGGTTCATGACTTCCATGTTTTGAAATCTGATTTATTTCAGTTGAGCCTATAATATAGTATAGACCACCCCTCTCCACTCCTCTAATGATAACTCTTCCATCCCTTAGGATTCCTCTGAGTCCATCCTTAGACCTGATTTGAAAGCCTTGTTTATCAAACAAGCTTTCAAAAATCAGGTTTCTTCTTATTCCAGGCACAAATCTGACATTTGCGAGGGTCCTTCTCTTTCCATCAAACATGTTGATGGAGACACTTCCAATGCCCTTTATCCTTTGCTGCCCAAAATCTGCCATTTTAACCTTGGTAGTGACTGGTTCAAATGTAGTGAACCAGTCCCTATGAGGAGTGACATGCATAGTGCATTCTGAATTAAAAATCCACTCCCTACTAAGATCCTCACTATCCTCAGTGACAGCCAGAATTTCATCTTCACTAGAATCTTCTGGTTTTTCAACATTTCCTGAAACTCCACTTTCAGCTACCTTATCCCTCTTCTTCTTTCTACAATCCCTTGCAAAGTGTCCCTCCTTATCACAGTAAAAGCATGTTTTCACTTTCTCCTTTTCCTTCTTTTCATCACCTTCCTTTAAGTGTTTTTCTTTCCCACTTCCCTTCTTCCAGTTTCCTTTCTTACTGTTTTTCTTATGAGATTTATTCTCATAATTATTCTCTACAAACATCACTTCAGCCTCTTTCTTAAAAGGATTAACTTCTACTATTTCTTCCATTAGAGAATCTAACAACCTTTTTAGAGTAAGAGATTCCCCACTATCATGCTTAATTACCTTCTTGAATGCATTAAATTCAGGAGGTAATGCCTTTAAGATTACTACAACTTGATGTTCCTCAGATGTTTTCTCATCTATAGCTTCTAAATCTTGAACTAGCTTAAAGAAATAATTTAGGTCATCATCTAAGAAGATTGAAGTGTTCATCATGTGGTTAGCAAGATTGTGAAGAAGTGTCATCTTGTTAGGAATACACTTCTTGGCATACAATTCATTAAGTTTGATCCAAAGCTTTTGTGTAGTGTTACAATTCTGCACTTTTCTTATCACTTTTGGTGATAAGTGAAGCATTAACTTGCAAAGTGAAAGTCACTGCATCTTTAACTTCTTTATTGGATCAGTCTCTAAATCATACTGATCTTCTATAGCACCATAACATTCAGATGATTCAAGAAGAGCTTGCATCTAGAGTTTCCAGATGGTAAAGTCTTCTTTACCAAAAAAAGCATCCATTTCCTTTCCTACTATGATTACTGTAGTGTAAAGAACTTAAAGACTTTTACTTACTTACTCTTCTTGATGATTCTTGATGCTTGGAGAGTCCAAGAAATGCCCTAGGAAGTCTCTGATGCTCTGATACCACTTATGTTGGGATATTGTTGCTTAACTGTTGTTCTTTCAAACACAAGAACTTGACAAGCTTTGTTAACTTTGCAGGTAAGTAAATGTAGAAAAATAAGAAGGCAAGATTTTACTTGGTTCGATAGTGTATCACTACCTACATCCAAGGTTCCCACTTCCATTAGTGAATATTTCACTAATTTGAAGAAGGAGAAGAAGAAAACCGATACAAAGATGAGTGTATGTTCTACACTTGCAAAGAGCTTTTCCCAAAACTCTCCTATTACCTACAGGTGTACCTTAGCACTCTCTGAACCTTTTCTCACTCTCTTTTGCACTCTCTAAGATTGAATACAATGAAAGTAGTAAATTGAAGTTTCTGTAAAAATGTGTTCTCTGCCTGATGCTTGAACTCTATTTCCTTTTTATAGCTGATGGAGAAGAAGAAGATGGCTTTTGAACAATTGTTGGCTTGTATTAACTCACCTCCATGTGCCTCTCACGTGAGTCACTTATCCCCTTTTTTTGTCTACGTTTTGTACTGATGAAACTGCATTTTATAATGTCTGGAGCTTGTGACAATGTAATACGACAGAGTTTAATTGATTTCTTTTGCTTCAGACATGTAGTGAAACAACTACACTTTGAGTTTATTAGCTTCTGACTTGTTTTTGAGTCACGTGGGTGTGTCTGTAAGCTAAACCACTTGTGTCTGAAATAGAAACATCGAGAACTCTCTCCTTTCTCTCTTCGACACTTCAGACACCATCACACACTCACTTCTATCTTCAATTTTTCTTGTATTTCTGTCGAATCTGAGTGAAGATTGCTGGAGTACTTCGACACTTCAGACACCATCACACACTCACTTCTATCTTAAATTTTTCTTGTATTTCTGTCGAATCTGAGTGAAGATTGTTGGAATATTAGTGATTTTCATCACAGTCGCCAAATCTCCGTAGCTAAAAGCTACAGGTGACTCTTTTTTTTTTTTTGTAATCGTCACTAATAATTTTGCCTATGCTTTATTTTTGTAGAGAAAAAGTATTAGCGACGATTTAGAAAATCATCGTCAATATGTTTCGCTATGAAATGTTATCATAGTTCAAGATTATTTGCTACATTTTAAAAAACATAGCAAAAAGTTTTTAGCTACAATTTCAAACACGTAGCAAAAAAGTTTTAGCTATGTTTTAAAAATGTAGCCAAAAGTTTTTAACTATGTTAGCTACGTTTTAAAAAACTTAGCCAATAGTTTTTACCTACGCTTTCTAACATATATTCAAATTTTTAATATATATTTTAACTAAATGTTATACCATATTAATTATAATTATTTGTGACATTTTAAATCCATATTGTTGTATATAATATTTCAATTTTTAATATATTATACAAAAATAATTGATATTTTAAAGCATTGTAATAAAAAGTTAAATATCATTAATTTTTTGAAAAATAAAATATCATTAAATTATACCAACAAAAAGAATATTCTTCGTATACAAAATTTTAATTACAACCTTAACAATTCTTATAGGTAAAATAATAAATACAGAGACCAGTTTGTAAATTATAAATGTTGAGATTACAAAAGAAATTACAACATAATTGGGACAATTAGTTAGGTTTGTCCATGTCGATGAGAACAACTTAATACCTTAACTATCATATACGAAAGATAAACTATAGGAATCATTAAAGCAACTTCAAGATCACCAGAGTGCCCGAAATTATGTGTAATTAAGCTAGTTTGTTTTCAATTAGTAAAGAAAAAAATCTTCATATACGAGACGAAATAATTGTGAACCTTTGATCTGAGGCAGAAGATAATAATCGTTAAAATGATGATTGATGTTAATGGCGTTGCTAAAGAAATTGAGCAAAGTTTTGGTTTCTTCATGCTCTGCATCAATCCACCAATCATTTATATCTCAACTTAACACGAGAACTAGAAAGTTTTGGTTTAGTAACAACTTGGAGAAACTTACAATATGCCTTGTAGTTAACAGAAACGCCAGGAAGTTGAAATCCATGCGAATTGTTTGCAAGGACCATTGCAAATCAACAGAAAGAAAATTATTATGCAAGGACATTTTGAATATTTTACTTCTTCATCACAGTTAAAAGTAAACGCTTACCTCGTTTCTGTGATTAATAACAGAAGCAATTACAGGAACAAACTCCATCTTGCTAGTGAAGTGGACAATCCCAAGTAACCATTTAAGCTGTTGCAGAGAAACTATGACGGCTGCACTAGCTGTAAACCCAACAAGAGTCGCCTTTGACAAGAAATCAATGATAAAACCTATCCTGTAACATAGAAACAGGCTATTATTAATATTCAAGATCACAGAACCAGTAACCTTTCCTTCCAGCTTCTCACAATGTTATAAAGTTCATGAAGAAGTATGATATTATCACTTTAATAAGCCTGAAATAAACCAGCAAAGAAGGTGCTAGTGAAGGCCAATTTAAGATAAAGAATTAGTTCTTCGTTAGGCTGAACTGCCTCACTCAGCATAGACCCTATAGAGATTGGTGATGCTATAGAGATTGGTGCTATAGAGATTGGACCAACCGCAAGGTGCCTGGAACTCCCAATAATAGGGTACGCCAGAGGAGGGACAAAACTTGAATCTGCATAAAACAAATCAAAAATTTCAAATGAGACTGATTTTCACATTAAAACATAGCTTTAATGGTGTGGAGGTCTTGCATAGGCCAACAATAGGAAGCAAGTTCGCTAGTTTAGCATAGCTTATTCCCTGAAAAATGTCAAAGACCATACTATTTACCACAATTCTCACGTAGTTCTAATAAGTTGCAATGAACAGTTAAAATAATCATATCCCAAGACCTGACAGAAGGAGATTTACAGAAGAATTGATCCGGTTTTCCATCAACTTTCATTCATAATTAAATAACAAATACGTCACATGACTAATGGTCCAAAAAGAAATGGAATATATGCAGTAAATCAATCTTAGAGTTCTTTCTTCGCTATTTCTCACGGGTCAAATACGACAAGCAAAACCAAAACTACATCCATGGAGAACATACATGTCCAAATTTAAAAACTGGACATCTGTTGTATATGCCTATGCACGTAGGCAACTTGAAGCTAAAAGTAATATACAAGCAGTACCTTCTTTGCCTTTGGGATTGCTAGGCTAGCATTGGTGATACCGGAAATGATATCAGACTTAAAGAACCTTAAACTGTACTCAGGACTCCATTGAAATATGGGGACTCCATTGATAACAAACGGCGCAAATACCTTGTTTATGTTGGTTTCATTGTAAAAAAAAGAGAACATACTAATGGTGTTTGATCATTTGGCAAAATATGCCAAAGGAAACGAAACAGAAACGAAATACTGAGAGAATTAACGATAAGTTAAAAGAGTTTAATTTATATAATTTTAAATATAATTTAGAATTATAATTTGTATCAACTGCCAATATATTTAAGATTATTGAGAATGGATAGCATGTGCACTTTTGGGAACAAAGATGGGTGCCGGGACTTGATTTGCCATTAATTGAATAGGTGGTATCGCAAGTTTTGGATTCGATGAGATTTCGCGCGGTAGCCTCTTTTGTGACTGCCTCAGGGGAATGGGACTGGCAGGCCTTTGAATACCTCCTCCCATCCAATGCCATCTAGCTCATTGCTGTTATTTTGCCGCCCGATGAAAGCATGGATAATGATCGACCTTTTTGGTGCCCCTCGTCCTCGGGTTGTTTTACTTTGAAGACTGCCTATTTGAGCTTATATGGACAAAGCGAAGTTGTGTCGAGAGCTCCCTGGCATCGGATTTAGAAGTGGGTTGGACCGCAATGAATTAAAGTGTTCATGTGGCTATGTTTAAGCAAAATGGGGTGCTAACAAATGCCGAAAGGTGCCGGAGGCATTTGTCTACATCGAACACTTGTGAGGTATGCTTTGAATCCATTGAGAATACTATGCATATAATTTGAGATTGTCGATTTGCTAGAGATGTATGGAATAGGTTGCTAATTTATGAGCAAAGAGCATGGTTTTTTGACTCGAAATTGAGCTTGGATGCATGGTTATTTTGCAACATTGCCGACATGCAATGCTATCAAACTGATGTGAGTTAGAGAGTGGTGTTTGGGGTTGTTATTTGGCTACTTTGGAAGCGTTGAAACAGGGCTGTCTTGGGAGTTGATTCACGGCTAGAAGCCCTCACTATTGAAGCTGTTTGCTGCGTTGGTACACAGCAGGCAGTGCAAATTGCAGCTACTGTGCGAGTCGAGCAAGGGCTACTAGGGACAAGACGAGAGGAGCAGCTGGTGCATTGGTCGACACCGCCGGCAAGAGTATTCAAGCTGAATACAGACGCCTCGTTAGTGGCTGATGGCATGGCAGCGTATGGTGGAGGGGTCGTACGCGACAGCCATGGTAATTGGGTAGGCGGATTTGTGGTTAACATTGGTCGATGTCCGATTCTGAATGCGAAAGTGTTGTCTGTCCTTCATGGCCTTGAATATGTTGCGAGTTTAAATTTGAGGCATATTCAAGTTGAATGTGATAATTTGTTAGCCGTTAACATGATTAATGGAGAGTATGAAGTTAATGCTTTAGTTG
>JANIHZ010000210.1:21371126-21382533 GCA_027478365.1 Erythroxylum rufum | reverse complement strand
AAATGGGAAATTGAAGTGCTTAGTATGAGATTGAATAAGATGAAAAAGAAAGAAAAAAAAAAGAAAAAAATTTATACCGATTTCGGATTAGATTAGACCGAGTGAGCCTTAAGGTTTCCAACGCGAATTTAGTTTTCGAAGATATGCGCTACGGATGTCGGAATTTGTTTTGCTTCGTTTTTTATTTGCTTCCGATTCGTTTCGCTTCGAAATCCATTCCTTCAATTTCTGCTTTCGATTTTATTTCCGCATTTTTGTTATTCGAATTTCCGATTCGATTCGTTTTGAGTCGATACTTTCGATTCGTGTTCCGTTCTTTCGAAGGCGACTTCTTTCGTTTGTTTCTGCATGCGTTTGATCGCGTTCGCTTTGATTCGATACTTTCGCTTTGTCATTTCGTTTGCATACTTTGACTTTCGCTTCATGTTCCGTTCTTTCGAATTCGATTTTGTTCGTCTTCGATGTCCGTCGTTCCGCCTCGTTTTCGTTTCTATATTTTTGTTTTTCAGTTGGGATTCGGTTCCGAAATCAGGTCCCAACACTGTGTACCTTTGGGAAACATTACCAAGAAACTCTTTCGCTATGTCTGTGTCTGGAAGTCCACTAAATAGATGGTCAGGTAAGGTATAGATCTCTTAATAGTCATAAGACATAATCTGTTAGACCGATCATAGGCTTTATAGGTTGCTTTATAGGTTGCTTTATGAACTCTGGAGCTCATGGATGTAGGTGGAAATGGCCTATCCGTCCGTACGGTCATATTAACCTCAGCTATCTCCATAACATTCAATATATCCTCTATCCACTTCTTTGTATTGAAACTAGTCAGGGTTTCAATGGTGACATTGATTTTATTGACCGAAAAGATAACTACAAAATAATAATGTTTAAATCAACACAAATGTAGGACAACAGCAATACTCAAAGTCATTAAATAGTATCTTTTCTGAAAATTCGATTACACATATTATGAGACACCTTTGGGCTGAATACATAATATATGCAATTAGACTTCCACATAAAAGTGATCAGAGTACAAACCATCAACTATCATGACGCTACCACCTTTGGGCGAATAGATCACTTGAACAACAACTTTCTTCCATCTAATACCTTTATGTACATCTCAAAAGATTATGTAAGGCCAATACCTTTGGCCAGAATAACCAAACATAAAATTAGAGACATCCCCAACATGCAAGTAGAACAATTCAAAATACTGACTTAAAAAGCCACTTTGGTGAATACATCCTCTTCAGCACTCAAAAAGTCCATAAACATAAGGGATATATTTTTATGTTATCCTCACATTCTTTATGGGCATATGGTATGTGATAATGTAATATCAATAAATGTAAAAATCCAAATGCATAGTCTCATTGTCACACACTTATACTGAAGACATTATCTGAAAACTTAATTTGAGACTTTCGCAAAGGAAAAATCTCAGTAGAGCGATTATCATGCATCACTGGACACTGAACAGATCACCCAAGACACAAAAACCTCATGTATCTCTCTTATGGCAAGTTCGTTGCACCAAAATTCACTAAAAATGACTTTAGAATGTCTTAATACCTTTTTCTGGGTAACTATCATGTGATCCCCAACATTAAACATGAGACCCGAGACATGAAAACTTGAAATATCTCGCTCATGTGATGTCTGAAGCATGAAAATTCATTGAAAATCCAATTCAGAATGCCTTAATTCCTTTTCCTAGAGTTAAACTTTAATTTATTACTAATGTAATAAATTCAGAAAAATGAAAAATTCATTTTATAAATTTCTTGGACCTGAAAACTGACCTAAACACCTCGGGGCACCCTTACGGGAAATCTGAAATTTTTGTTGTTGTTTTTTTCTTTTTAAAACATTGTAGCAATTTTGTACGGCTAACGTTAGCGTGATGTTAACTAACGCGTCAACAACTGACGTTAGCCGCGTGTCTCGCATAGGGCGCGTGCTGAGCACAAGCACATCTAACACGTGTCACGCACGCGTGGCGACTCGCAGACACGCCCATTGATGCTGGCGCATGCATCGCACGCGTTAGACACTCGTCTGGTTAGAATTGCGTGACGTGTCTGGCCTGTGTGACACACACCCGACTCGTCACAGGCCCCACGCCACAGTTCATAGTTGAGCACATCCCTCGTCGGACAAAGGCGATTTTTGACGAGTAACAGGTTAATTTTTCACTCTCCCGGACTCATTTTCATCCCGTTTCATAAGGCTAAATACATGTATACTACTTTCATGCAATAAAAAGCAAGAAAAAACCGAGAAACATAAGTTAAATCTCTGAAAATCTTATGAAGAGAAAATAAAAAAAAATCTTTGTTTTTAACCACCCGATCACGTCACTGCTCTAATACCATGTTTAATACGTAACGATACTTTAGTTACGTATTCCAGATCGAACGTGAAAGGGCAAGAAATGAAGAAATATGGAAAATACCTAATTTCGGTCTCCATAACTTCAAACGAACTTTCCGAAGCTGAAACGAGTGCGAATCCACCGCCGCCTTCAAGGGAACTGCTCTCGGGACACTGGTAAGGTCTTTCTGCAATTTTTTCAAAACATAAGCTCTCTTAACGGGTGATAGAATCCTTATGCTTACGATCGATAAGAGTAACTGTAGGAGATCATAATTTTTATATATAACTTCCATATCGGACTTCCCCATCACAAACCTAATATGGGTCCAGTTCATACTAATTGAGATCTATTTTTCATTCGAACTTCGACCCATTGATTTAGATTATTTATTGGACCACTTTGTTATCTTTATCCATATCAAATTACATAACTTAACTAATAAATTATTAAAAAACCAAAAGATGCAATAAATAATTTTTCAATTTTATAAAAAAGGGCAAAATTGTCCAACATGCCTAGGCTTAACCCAGCCCATTTCGATCCTTCCCGACTTCGTATTGCATCTCAAAAAGGATTCTTTATAGTAGATTAGATGTAAATCAACATCCTACCTTCAAATTGACTATGATTGGTCGATTTCTCCACGGGCTGTCTGGGCTTTGTCATTGGAGGTCAATACACTGTGGTCCACTTGTTTTCTTTTTCCTTTTCTTTTTACGTACTCTATGAAAGGTAAGATCAAATCCACAACTTATATAGTCGAGGAATACCATTTTCATCAAATTAAATGCTTCAATATGTCATCCATCGCAGATGGCACAGTTGAACGTCATGGGTTGCATCACTAATTCAAACGTTCATCAGCCTCAAAAGGAATGATTCCTTAAATATAAGGTGGCAACGTTAGGTAGCTCATAGCTATAGGTCAACCAAAACGCCACGAAGATAAAATGTTCCCAATTCCTATGGCTCTGATCTTGGGAGAGCAGTGTGTGTTGTTGGTTATTTGCCTCCCATTTATGACAGTTCTACTGTACCAAGCAATTCCAGCTTCATACTTCTTTCCACAAGGCATCAAATGAATCAATTACGTGGACCCAACTCAAGATTCTTGTACCACTCCAATACATGTTTCCTCGAAAAAGTTGATTCTGTGGGAAAATGACTGTTGCAATACGAAAACTTGCGATTGTGGTGGTGAATACTTACTGTAAGTATCTCTTATCCTGTTTCTATTTATATCACATTTCAAACGACTTGCCAAGGGTTTTGCTTCAACCTTCAAGTAGTTGAGATAACAATGTAGAGCCCATTGGCATTTGGCACTATTATATAATCTTTTAATAGCAGTGAAAATAACGAAGAAGTGCACCAAGTGTTGTTGGAACTTGGAAGCAATATAGCAGATTAGCAAATTATATTTAGAGAGAAAAAAGGCAACCGTCCATATAATTTTTGCTTAGACAACCACTACGTCGCAGAACTGTACAGACATGCACTACGCGTCTTCTTGTACATGAATCTGAGGAGGTCTTGTACATTAATTTGAGGCGAGTTTAAATTCTCTGTCGAATATTATAACATTTTATTGTATCTAATAAATCTTAATCATATATTTATGTGAGTTTCGCATAAAATTCGCGTAAGTTCTATAAAATAAATAACTAAAATTTTATAAAACAAAATAAGATAAAATAATATTAAACAAAAGGTATATACTCGTAAAAAAACTAGTAGGTAGTAGGTAACAAAGACTTCGTTCCGCTACATGCGTGAAACGTTCATGGGTCCAGAATGAAAGAAAGCAATAAAATCAAAAGCAACTTAAAGAATCCTTTCTAGTCCTATCCATCTGGTTACTGACAACACGAACAAAGCTTTACTGTGTTGGTTAATCTATTGGAAGCTCCGATCTTAAATTAATTACTCGTGGACTCGCCACGTTATGCTTCCAATCATTGCGTGGGAGAACAAAATGGACACGCGTGTGATAGTTGCTACACACTCATATTAGTAATTACTTGACATAGGAAGAAGATAAGCACACAATTCCGGGTCTGGGATTGGTCGATTCTTTCCCGGGGATCGGTAGGTTTGACAACGCTCCAAAGATAACAGGACTTTTACTAGTAAGTGTGTTGTTTCTGTTGTACCAAGATTCATTAAGTCAACTCAACTTTGCTCCATTTTGTAAAAACTCCACCCTGGCTAATTCTTAGAAGAGACCGAATTAATTCTTGAAATCCAGAGTTGATTTATACTAAATTTAAATTTTGATAACAAAATTTACTGCCCAGTCTAGCGAGTTGCTGCTGTGCAAGAAACGAGTTTGTGTCTCAAATAATTTAAGCAAGTCACTTTCTGCATATTGAATGGTCCTGAATCTACCCCATGTATAGGGAAGGTTCCCTGGTAGTGCACTTTCCCATTTCCAAGGGCATCCAGTGATGTTAAACTTATGGTTATTGACAACGAAGCGTTGCTTGATGTTAAGGTGCACATACTGGTCTATGCTGGTACCGTTAAAGCTTTCTGGTTTTGGGTGGTGCGGTTCGTCACCCGCTAAAAAATAATAAAAAGGTGTTCAAACCGCTTTATTACTAAAAAATAAATATTATCCATTATGTCAAGATAAGAACTCGTGGCTACCTAATTGGACCCTTCCTTTGCATTAATATGTAGTGATCAAATGTTTAAACTTTTAGTTTAGATTTGAACCAATTAACAAATCCCAATTGTTTATCATTCAAATGAAAAGTTTAATCAGCAAAGATATCATTGTGGACTGGTCCTTTATTTTTCTCAAACATTCCATATTCATGACAGTACACAACAGTAATTGAATAATCAGTAGGGCATATTTCACCCTTAAAAGAGACTCATGGCGCTCTGAAGGAACGTGGAATTTCATTATATATGCTTGGATATCTAGCCATTTATAATAGATAACGTCAATTTATGTATCAAATGCCCTCGTTTTCTTGTTGCCCGTACATTTTCATGACGGCGTTATACACACATTCCCTATTCAGGTCAAGTGTGATTGGGCCATAAGTTATGATCAAATGTTAAGATTATTACGTTTAACTTTATCTTTAGAACAAATAATAAAGGTGAAGAGAAGTGGGTGACTTTATTACACAAGCAAAATGCCTATATATAGGCAAGGTCACCACCTGCAACATATAGATATAGATATAGTCATCCTATGTTGTCTTCTTTTTCATTGCTGATTCAGTTTCTCTGTTAAAACTAAAACTCTACTTCTGCAATGGAAAACAAAGGCTATACCGAAGATGGAACCGTCGATCTTCGTGGGCGTCCTGTCCTTGCATCTAATACCGGAAAGTGGAAAGCTTGCGCTTTTCTAGTTGGTAAGCGCATATATTTTGCATGTTAATAGCTATCGGAGGGAGGACTAAACAACGCTTTCTTTTCAAAACACTCCAACTTTTGTGTCTTTTCTTTGAAGCTCATCATTCTTTGGTTACTCTGCTACAAGATCATAATCAAACTTTTTGGAAACTAAGAAATTGAAACTTTACTTCCATCCTTTTTGGAAAGGACCAACGAAACCTTCAGAAGAGTTACTACTTGGACAATCTTGAATTAGTTCGTTCAGTGTTTATGTTGGTTGCTTATAGTCTTGAGCCCAATCAATTAAACAGGGTATGAAGCGTTCGAGAGGATGGCCTTTTACGGAATAGCTTCAAATTTGGTGAATTACTTGACGACCCAGCTTCATGAAGACACAGTGTCGTCAGTTAGGAATGTGAATAACTGGTCAGGATCAGTGTGGATCACTCCAATTCTTGGTGCCTATGTAGCTGATACTTACTTAGGTCGATTTTGGACGTTCACGGTCTCCTCTCTTATCTATGTCATGGTAAATTTGATTTCTTCAATCATGATATCATCCATGAACACATCATTACTTTCAACGGTTGTCTAGTAAGCTGCATTAAAAAGGTCATATTCACCAGCTCCCAAACAGACAACTCATTTGTTTGGAGTTAAGGCATCATATTCATTCATTCATTCATTCTAGGTAGCAGTAGAATGTCGTGATCAAGTGAGAAATTGATCCATCTGGGCATGCAGGGAATGATACTGCTAACGATGGCAGTTTCACTAAAATTCATGAAGCCAACATGTGAAAATGGAGTATGCAGCAAGGCGTCTCAATCACAAATTGCATTCTTCTACTCAGCTCTCTACATCATAGCCATAGGGGCTGGAGGGACAAAGCCTAACATATCAACCTTTGGTGCAGACCAGTTCGACGATTATAACCCAAATGAGAAGAGGTTAAAGGTCTCCTTCTTTAACTGGTGGATGTTCAGCGCTTTTACAGGAGCCTTATGTGCCACTATAGGCCTCGTTTACATTCAGGAAAATATGGGATGGGCCATGGGCTATGGTATCCCAACAGTAGGCCTTGCGTTATCATTGTCCATATTCTACTTAGGGACGCCTATGTACAGGCACAAAGTTAGAACTACCAAGAGCCCAACAACCAACCTAATTCGAGTCCCCCTTGTCGCTTTCAAGAATAGGAGGCTACAACTCCCTAACAGTCCCACTGAACTTCATGAATTTGAGTTGCAATACTATAATTATAATGGTAGCCGAAGACGTCAGGTCCATCACACCCCAATCTTTAGGTGAGTTCTTGTAATTATCTTAATTGTACCTGGGAAAAAGTGGTCACCGTTGCAGAGCAATCACAGTGATAAAACTCTTTCTTTGTAAAATCGCTAACATATGGCTGTGAACGAAATTTTGATCTGTTGACAGGTGCTTGGACAAAGCCGCAATAAAGAATGGCAACGTCAGCTCACCATGCACAGTGACCCAAGTAGAGGAATCCAAGCTTGTACTTGGGATGTCCTTGATATGGCTAGTGACCTTAATCCCAAGCACATTATGGGCACAGATCAACACTTTGTTTGTCAAACAAGGCACCACCTTTGACCGTAGCCTAGGTCCTAACTTTCAGATTCCAGCGGCTTCGCTGGGGAGCTTTGTGACACTCTCTATGCTTCTGTCCGTGCCAATGTATGATCGTTGGTTTGTACCATTCATGCGAAAAAGAACAGGAAACCCAAGAGGAATCACACTGCTTCAGAGGCTTGGGATTGGATTTGTAATCCAAATAATAGCCATAGCAATTGCTTATGCAGTTGAACTTCGAAGAATGCATGTTATAAAAGGGCAAGGCATTATGGGACCAAAGGAAATTGTTCCCATGAGTATACTCTGGCTTTTGCCTCAGTATGTTCTACTGGGGATAGCAGATGTGTTTAACGCTATTGGAATGCTAGAATTCTTCTACGATCAATCTCCTGAAGAGATGCAAAGCCTAGGAACTACGTTCTTCACCAGTGGGATCGGAGTTGGAAACTTCCTGAACAGTTTTCTAGTAACAATGGTTGACAAACTCACAAGGCAACCTGGAGGCAAGAGTTGGATTGGTGACAACTTGAACGACAGTCACTTAGATTACTACTACGGATTCCTCATGGTTTTATCTACATTCAACTTGGTACCTTTTTTATGGGCATCTGGTAGATTCATTTACAAAAATGAAACCACGAAAATGAATGATGGCTGTATCCACGCGGAGGCCAAAACCTTGGACACACTCCCTCAGGTGTAAGGATCGAAGCAGATTGATATTCTCGTTAAGGTGTTTTAGATTTAAGTTGATAGTAATTTTTCAGTGACGTTGCTTAGTAAATCAGCATAATTTGGCATCTTCATTCCTTTAAATTAGTCTAATTCCAATCCAATTGTACAAACAGAAATTGAAACAAGAATAGGATTGGAAGTTTGTATTGGTGTGTGCTACTAGTACCTTGGTTTACTTCAGTGTAACCTAAATGTTCAATAAAATGCTACTTATTTCATCTGCGAGTTGCCTACTGTATGGTCTATGGATCCACCAAAACCCAAGGGCGCAATGAAGTCATAACGGGGTGTTCTTGAATTGATAGGACATCGGCCTTCAGTCAAACAGGTACACTGTTAGGGAGGCCCAAGTCCACCATCATATTTATTTCGTCAGTTTCTGTTAGTTTCAAGACATCAAATCCAGGATTCTTCTTGAGTTTAATTCTTAGAGGGGAAGCTGGAACTGGAAGAGGTTGATAACACGTTTATATTCTGACATAACAATGAGTTGCTGAGTAAATGACGATTGGCTATTCTTTTGTCACTATTGAACGGAAAGGGTCAACTCATTGTTGAAATTTCTCTAGTAGCTTACCAACCAATTGATACAAAATCAAACCTCATAAATAGCACCTTTAATTTTCTCATCTAAGCATTTAATGCCTTGATTATTAATTATGTATCGCACAATCCTCACCACGCCCCCCCAATCAATGCATATCCCGTCTTGTACAAGTAAGGTGGATTGAAAGAAGAAGAAGAAAAGCTAGTTTTAAAGTGAGACCTGTTGGAATTGTTTATTATGCAAGAAACGTTAACATGGTTCATTAAACAACACGTTCACACGCACATATATCGTAATTTGTAAAGTTTGTAATATGTTAAATAAGTTAAGTTATATAATTTTACATTTTTTATGTAAAAGAATTAGATGAGAAGAACTAGTTTTGGATGTTTATTAAGCATCAATAGAATTATACAGCCTCTCCTACGACTTCCAACATCATTAACTAGAAGGGATAGGGTCTCGAATCCGTTTTGCAATCGACATATCTACTACAATATCGAGCCGTTTACTTGGACGACGGACGATTGTGATCCTTCACAAATACCATTGACCATGTCACGATATATTTTCCATTTATAATCTTTAAACACACATCTGCTTTATCATTCAAACTAGTCATCACAAATACAACTGGTGATTTGAAAGTAACAGCATAAAGAAAATTATCCAGGATGTACAAAGCCTATTCCAGTTAGTTGGCACAATAGCAGCATCTTACTGTAGCCCTTTATCTGTTAATGCGGCTAGTGCCCATGGTTATGGGTACAGTTACGTACCTACCGGTATCCGCTAGTAAAATGGTATCTAAATATAATTATTGTACCGATCATTACTTAAAAGCATCGGATTGAATTGTAAATTTAAAAAGTTTATATTTTAAATTAAAAAATAAAAACATAAAGCTAAAGCTAAAGACACTTCTAGGCTCTTGGTGCACGTATATTCTTTTCTTTTCTTTTTTTACTACAAGAAAAGTAAGAATTACCGACGGAAAATATAATGTTGTAAATTACCGACGGAAAATTTATTTCTATCCGTAAAGTTGACGGAAAAATTTTCGTTTAGTGACGATACTAATATTCGTCGCTAAATATAGAGGGAAATCATCCTAGTAAATTTTGCGATGGAATTTAACGACGATATAAGATGTTCGTTGGTAAAGAAGGCGGCTTTAGCGATGGTATAAGATATCCGTCGGTAAAAATGCGGGAGTTGAATAAAATTTTTTTGAGTTTATTGACGAAAATTTCCGTCGGTAAATTTAAAACAAACGACGTCGTTTTCTTTAACTTTAAACTCACCCGACATCTCCCCCAACCTGCATCTTCTTCTTCCTTCTTCTTGCTGTGTCTCCTCTTCGGTTTTCTTCTCTCCGGTTTTTCTGTTGTGGACTCCTCTTCTGCTCGTCGGCATTATCTTTTCCGGTCATTGTTGTAGGACCTCGGCCTCTCGAGCCTCACGTCCACGGGATCTCGGCCTCTCAGGTCTCGCGTTCACAGTGCCTCGACCTCTCGGGCCTCGCGCTCACCCGCTTGTAGATATTGTCTGCTTTGGGCCTCGGCCTCTAGGGCCTTGCACCCTCACGATTTTGTTTTTCCACAAGACTTTCCAAGAGGTCACCCATTCTGGTATTGCTCTGGCCTTAGCACGTTTAACTTCGGAGTTCTGATGGGATCCGATGCGTTAGTGCATAGAAAACGCGTCTGCGAGGGGAAGGTATCCACACCCTTATAAGAGATGCTTCGTTCTCCTTCCCAACCGATGTGGCATCTTACAATCCACCCCTCCCTAGGAGGACTAGCGTCTTCGCTAGTACAACGGTCCGGCTATTGTCTCTGATACCATTGTAGGACCTCGACCTCTCGAGCCTCGTACTTACCCACTTGTAGATATTGTCTGTTTTGGGCCTCGGCCTCCAAGGCCTCACACCCTCAGGATTTTGTTTTTCTACAGAATTTTCTAGGAGGTCACCTATCTTGGTACTGCTCTGGCCCTAGCACGTTTAACTTCGAAGTTCTGATGAGATCCGATGCGTTTGGGTATAAAAAACGCGTCTGTAAGGGAAAAGTATCCATACCCTTATAAGAGGCGTTTTGTTCTCCTTCCCAACTGATGTGACCCAATATTTTTGGTATCAGAGCAAAAGATTTGAGTTCCGAATACGAGACCTAATATTGTAGTATCAGAGCGCCGAAATTAGGATCTTACATGAGCATTTGATAAGAATTTAAATGGATAGACTTAGTGAGAAGAATGATACTTTTTTACGATACGAGAAAATAAAAGTTGTGGATAACCAATTGATGCAAAATCGAACCTCATAAATGGCACGTTTAATTTTCTCATCCAAGCATTTAATGTCTTGATTATTAATTATGTATCGCAAAATCCTCACCTCCCCAACCCCCCAATCAATGCATATCCCGTCTTGTACAAGTAAGGTGGATTGAAAGAAGAAGAAGAAAAGCTAGTTTTAAACTGAGACTTGTTGGAATTATTTATTATGCAAGAAACGTTAACAGGGTTCATTAAACAACACATTCACACACACTTATATCATAATTTGTAAAGTTTGTAATATGTTAAATAAGTTAAGTTATATAATTTTACATTTTTAATGTAAAAGAATTAGATGAGAAGAACTAGTTTTGGATGTTTATTAAGCATCAATAGAATTATACAGCCTCTCCGACGACTTCCAACATTATTAACTAGAAGGGATAGGGTCTCGAATCCGTTTTGCAATCGACATATCTACTACAATATCGAGCCGTTTACTTGGA
>JANIHZ010000210.1:21359149-21370110 GCA_027478365.1 Erythroxylum rufum | reverse complement strand
GGTACGCAATATTAACCCTCATATAGTATTGCATCATAATCAAATATGGTATAGGTGTTGGTACCTTATCCATAAAATTGCTAGTGCTTAGGTTTATGATGTCTATTATGATATGTTCGCAAATAATTTTGGGAATTTTAATTTTCTGGGCATTTAAGTAAGTTTATATGATAGGAAGTAAACTTGAGTCAGCCCGTCACATATAAAATAGATAATCTCTGAGTTGATCAAATGGAATCATGGAAGAGCCGTTGCTCAATGGTAAAGAGCTATTATCATATTATATTACATGTGGATGGAAAGTCCATCAAAGACAAAAAAAAAAAAAAAGAAGTTTGAATGGGACGTTTTAGTCAACAAGTAATTAGAAGCACGATGAATTTGAGAGCTATAATATGTCCGTAAGATGTAAAGAGATTAAGTGAGTGAGGGAGCAGGAATTAGTCATATTCGGTTTTATATATTCATGTACTTGCTATCACCTTGACTTTTATTGGGGAACATTAGTAACGATAGGAACTTGACTAACGATAAGAAAGCGACGTCCAAAGAGGCTTATAGAATGGTAATAGTTTAGAGTTTTTTTAACAAAAAAGGAAAATTAATATGATTAAAGAAGAAGAAATTTACAAGGTCATAAAAAAGAGAAACCCTTTATATACAACACAAGAAGAGAGCCAACAAGAAAGAAATCATCTAGTGCAGCAAGAATAGCCTCAGCAGAACCTCCATCTATCAGCTATAGACGTAAGACATGACAAACATTAGAGCTATAATTAACTTTCTTTGTCAAAACTATCGCCCGAACTTCAGACATAATTAAGCATATCAAACTCTCTTTCGTAGAAGAGGTACTTTGGAAGCGTCGAGAGTTTTGTCCTCTCCAAAGCGAGTATAAACGGATCCCTAAGACAATAATTTGTACAATAGTTTAGAGTTCAGACATAATTAAACAGATCAAACTCCCTTTTGTAAGAGAGGTACTTTGGAAGCGTCGAGAGTTTCGTCCTCTCCAAAGCGAGTATAAACGGATCCTTAAGACAATAATTTGTACAATAGTTTAGAGTTATACATTAAGAAATGTATCATTCACTTGACTGAACAATTGATTCAATTGGTGACTTAATCTTATAATTTGGTAATGAGTCTAAACGCTCAATGTTGTAAGTCCTCATTTAACATGTCATGGAAAAATTGATACGTCATGCTCATCGGTTCACCAAATGCAGATTTATGAGGACTTCAAGATTTAGTGCTTTTCAATTGGATGGTTCCTCAAGTATATTTTTCTATTATAATGTAAAATGTTAAGGTAGACTTTATAAATGAACTAAACGAAAGTCTTCCATGTGCAAATTATGTACACCAAAGCTTCCAAACAGTTCACTAGAGAACATTGGCGAATTTGATGCTGAAATTTAGGAATATAAGAGTAGTTTTTTTTCTTAATAATATTAATTTAATCGCGTCAAATCTAGTTTAATTAATTTTACAAGCAATATGTTAAGGATCCCTCCTTGATCACTCATTCAAACTACTTAGATGCAATCAATTTCTATGCGTTTTGGGGGTTTTAGTTATGTAAAAGACGGCGTAAATCCGCGTGTACTAAAAGGCTCGCGTCGCGACACGATGTTGAAGTTTATAATTTTGATTACCGGTCAAACTATCTTTGCATCTACTTCAGGATGGTGAAGAAAGCTATCTTTGCCTTTCCTTTTCATGGTCTATTTCGTCTTCACCAAATGAGATACATGAGGGTGTTCGAATAACACCCCATTGTTGAAAATTCGTTACCAAAAACACTGGAATCTTTTGACCAATCCACCATGTTCCACATTACAAGTCTTCTTGGCATGCAATTCTAACGGTCTAAAAGAGGCGTTCCCACTTTCTAGACATAACAAGTCCTAAGTCCTAACCCTTCACGTATATTCACTTCACTAATCAAATATTAAAACATCACCATCCTGTTTACTGTACTTTGTCTGTAGACTTTAACATAGAGAGTGCCATGCACTCAGTTTTTAGTCTACGTGTTAGGTAACCTGCCGCCCGACATTTGACGCCTTGAGAATGCTTCCCCTATATATTCTTGCCATCTTTCATGCAGACACATTACTCAGCAGGCACTTAATTAAAAAAAAAGTTCTTTCTACAATTCTATCAATGGCCGCATTTTCAGTCTTCGGGGCCGTTAATGTCGCTATAGTACTACTTACTCTTTTCACAGGGACTGGTCATGCCCAACTCACAACCAACTTCTACTCAAGTTCCTGCCCAGCTCTTCTTTCAGCCGTAAGCCCCGTTGTTCTATCCGCCATTAACAGGGAAGCACGAATGGGTGCTTCTCTTCTTCGCTTATTCTTCCACGACTGCTTCGTCAATGTAATTCCTTTCGTGCAAAGTTTTTCATTTGAAACTTAATCCTTTAATTTCAGTTTTGGGCATGCATGCAATATGTTTAGCACAAAACAAACATAAATCATGCCTAGTTTACGAATAATAAAAATGATGGTTGCATGAAAGGTCAAAGAAGAAGTTAATCCACTGAACAAACTTAATTACGTCTAGAATCTAAATGGGTTAACATATTAGTATTAACCTCCTTGTTAATGATATTCAAATGGTTTAAGACATATTGTCTGAAGTAAGCTTTTGTTTTTCCTCCTAAAAATGGACTTTGAGTGTCTCTATGATATATAGGGATGTGATGGCTCAGTTCTATTGGATGACACATCTTCCTTCACCGGAGAAAAGAACGCAGCTCCTAACAGCAACTCCGCCCGAGGATTCGAGGTGATCGACAGCATCAAGTCTGCTGTGGAGAAAGTGTGCCCTGGTGTCGTCTCATGCGCTGATATATTGGCAATTGCTGCTAGAGACTCCACCCACTTCGTAAGTTTGTTTTAACATTAATCTATGAATATGATCATAATATTATTTAATTACTTAATAATCAGTTGACTAATGGAATGTTGGTTGCCCACATATGTAGCTTGGGGGCCCTCACTGGGATGTTAAACTGGGAAGAAGAGATGCTAGAACTGCAAGCCAAGCTGCTGCTAATAATAGCATTCCACCTCCTACTTCTAACTTGAACCAACTAGTCTCTAGATTCAACGCTCTTGGCCTTTCCACCAGAGACCTTGTTGCTTTATCTGGTAATTCCTTTCCTTCAATCAACGGATGCTTGATCGATGTTTACGAAGATTTTGTTTACACGTATTTATGGTGCTACTGACATATTAATTAGGGTCACACACAATCGGACAAGCACGATGCACTTCCTTCAGGCCAAGGGTCTACAATGAGACCAACATAGACACTTCATTTGCTCGAACAAGAAGATCAAACTGCCCAAGCGGCAGTGGCTCAGGGGACAACAACTTGGCACCACTTGACTTACAGACTCCTACTTCTTTTGAGAACAATTACTTCAAGAACTTGATTAATAGGAGAGGACTCCTTCACTCTGATCAACAATTGTTCAATGGTGGCTCCACTGATTCTATAGTGCGTACTTACAGCAACAGTGAGAGCACATTCAGAAATGACTTTGTAACTGCTATGATTAAGATGGGAGATATAAGCCCGCTCGTCGGATCAAGGGGAGAGATCAGAAGGAACTGTAGAAGAATGAATTGATTCATTATCATGCCTTACCGCCTCTTTCGGCTTTGATCTTACTCCAAGTTTATAATCGTTTCTTTACTTAGTCATGTCAAGTTGGGTTTTGTTGGAACAAGGAATGTCATGTGGTCAACAGCACTTAATTCTACTTTTGTTTACATAAATGAAATTTCTAATTTCGAGTTCGACTCTTATGGTACGGACTATTTTATTTGAAACATGAAATAATTCTCCAGTCCAGTCTCCACTGCCCCAATAAATATTAAATAATAATGTTTATTATATAACTTGAAAATATTAAATAATAAAATAAGCTACTCCTCATCGTAGGAGCAATCTCATGAAACTTTTGATAAATTTTTATTAAATTTGTATATCTTTATATGGTTAACATCTTTTTGGGTTTTTCTTAACATATGAGCTTCTTACGGAATATCTACGAACTTACTTAAGTAAGCAATGAGAGACTTTAGCAGCTATTTATAGTAGCTTTATTTAGACCTTGTCATTATGTAACGGGCCTTGATCTACCAGCAGCAACCAAGGGAATTGAGTAAGTTGAGAAGCCATTATTCCATCGCAAGTCACAGCGTGACAAAAGGGGGT
Source organism: Erythroxylum rufum (assembly GCA_027478365.1). Lineage (NCBI taxonomy): Eukaryota > Viridiplantae > Streptophyta > Magnoliopsida > Malpighiales > Erythroxylaceae > Erythroxylum > Erythroxylum rufum. The sequence goes on along the minus strand of JANIHZ010000210.1, from coordinate 21,365,871 downwards.
CAGTGATCCTAAGGGACTGTGTGTTAGGCTAGCGTGAATTCTGTTGTGAAAATTAGGTATTGAGATAGCATAAATAATCTTGAGGTAGGAGAGAGATGTTACGTTATTGCTTGTATTGTTTTGACCTTCTTCTTTCTTTGCTAAGTACAATTCTGTGTCATGCTTTTCTCTTCTCAATCCCTCTGTAACTCTGTCAATTCCTACTCTATTTCCCAGTACCTATAATCTCTTTTCCCAGAAATATCACATATCCTTTTGTCCTAGATTCACTTGACTATTTTATACCCGAATCCTTACATATTTGGTGCTTTTATTGACGTTCCTCTCCTCCATGGCTGATAACACAAGCCTAGCTAAGCTCGATAACTCTGTCTCCAAGCTCCAAAGCGATTTCGCTTCCCAATCCTCCACCTTGAACTCCCTTCAATCCATTGTTAACAGCCAACAATCTACCATGCTCGAAATGAAAATCCAAATGGAGGATATAAGCCGTCAGCTTATTCAACTTGGCCAGCTTTTCAAAGGCAAAAACCTAGAATTCGAACCAAAATTTGAAGCTCCTCCGCTCGGATCTTTTAAGTCCGACAACCACCTTATCCCATCCCCAGACCTAGAAACCGATGTCGATTTTTCCTTTAAACCAAAAGTCGCTCGTGTTGAGCTTCCTAAATTTGACGGTTTCGACCCCAAGTCCTAGATTTTTAACGCCGATGAGTTCTTCGATTTTTATTATACCGAGGATACCATACGCATCACAATGGCGGCGTTTCACTTTGAGGGCAAGGCCTGGAGTTGGTATCATTGGATGAAAACCAACAAATAACTCTCTTGTTGGGACCAATTCAAGAAATCTTTGGTGGACCACAAGGACTTTTGGCCAAAATCACCCAAACTTCAACAGTGGAGGACTACCAAACCCGATTCGAAACCCTGTCTAACCAAACCATTGGCTTGCCTTCCACCTTCTTTGTTGATTGTTTTATTTCGGGGCTCCAACCTGATATCAAAAATGAAGTCCTTTCATTCCGATCCACTTCCCTCAATCATACTATCAGCCTTGCCCGCCTCCAAGAAGCAAAATTAGCCAAAACCCAAAAAATGTTACTAAAATCCATGCTTGGTAATTATTTTGACCAAAAATCCATAGGCCCAGGCCTACTTCCTACTCCCAATCCAAGTCCATTTACGCCTACTCCTGATTCAACCCAACAACCCCTAAGCCCGTGACCACTAGGCGTTTGACCCATACAGAAGCCCAACGTATACGAGACCAAGGATTATGTTTTTACTGTGATGAGAAATTTACGAGAGGGCATAAATGCAATAAACCACAATTTTTTCTTTTAAATGATGACTATCCTGATGAACCCGACCCACCGCCTCCTGTTCCCTCACCGTCACCAGATAAACAGCCCACCGCCGACCTTACGCCACCCGATTGTCGTTCCCCGACCCTTGAATCCCCCACAGATGCTTTCCCTACTCCATAAACCGTCATCTCTTATAATGCCATGTCAGGTTGCTTGTCCCCATCTATGTTACGATTTTTGGGAAAAATGCAGGGCCACTCCATCCAAGTTCTGTTAGACAGTGGAAGCACGCATAATTTCATCTGAAGCTGAATTGCTCATTATTTGAGCTTAGAGATAGACCCTTCTATTTCTATTCCTATTTTGGTGGGTAATGGAGAAAGTATTCCTATTTTGGTGGGTAATGGAGAAAGTATTCACAGTGAAGGAAAGGTTTGCAATGTCAAATTGCAAATTCAAGGTACTGAAGTTCAATCCAATTTCTATGTCCTTCCATTACGCGGCTCCGATGTTGTTTTGGGTGTTGCTTGGCTAGCCACTCTTGGGCCAGTCATCACCGATTTTTCCACTTCAACTTTCAAATTTGGTCTTGGCTCTTCAACAGTTTCTTGGAATGGAATTCATGGTACTAGTCCCCAACCTATCCAATTAAATTCATTACGCTGAACCCGTGAAATTGGAGCTGTTGCCGCTTACTATAGCCTCCAAATCCAATTCAAACCTATCACTTTGCCCACCTCTCAGCCCTCTGCCTTTGCCAACCTTATACACCAATTTAGGGATGTTTTCATAAAACCAAGTGGCTTACCACCCTCTTAACTAACAGACCAATCCATTCACCTCACACCTGCTTCCTCACCCTTTAATGTCTGCCCTTACCGATACCCACATTTCCAAAAATACGAGATAGAAAAGCAAGTCTCAGAAATACTTAGTGAAGGAATTATAAAGCTTAATACAAGCCCGTTTTCTTCTCTGGTGTTATTAGTAAAAAAAAGACGAAACATGGCACTTTTGCGTTGACTACCGAGCGCTTAACGCGATTACCGTTCGGGACAGATTCCCTATTCCTACTGCAGATGAGCTGTTCGATGAACTTTTTGGTGCCAAGGTGTTCTCCAAACTTGATTTGCTTGCAGGGTTCCATCAAATTTTGATTCGACCCGAAGACGTGCACAAAATGGCATTTCACACTCACGAAGGACACTACGAGTTTCTCGTCATGCCCTTCGGACTTACAAATGCACCCTCCATGTTTCAAGCAACCATGAACGATATATTTAAGCCTTTCCTCCGTTAATTCGTACTAATATTTTTTGATGACATCCTTATTTACAGTTATAGTTTATCTGAGCACATTGAACATTTGAAATCTGTGTTTGAAACATTACAGGCACATGGGTTGGTAGCCAAGGAAAGTAAGTGTATTTTTGGTAGTCAAAGATTGAATATTTGGGACACATAGCTACTAAGAATGGTTTGGAAGTGGATCCAAGTAAGATATCAGCAATTCAAGACTTGCCCGTTCCAACTGATGTCAAAGGGGTTCGTAGATTTCTCAGCTTAGCAAGCTATTACCGTCGATTTATTCGCGGGTTTGCTCGAATTGCATCTCCTTTATCGGATCTGCTTAAAAAAGAAGGATTTCGCTAGACCGACGCAGCACAGTCAGCCTTTACTCAGCTCAAGGATTCTCTGAGTCATGCTCCTTTGTTTGCCCTCCCTGATTTTTCTTCTCCATTTACCATTGAGACAGATGCTTCGAGTACGGGTATTGGGGCCATTTTAGTCTAGCATCGGAAACCCGTGGCTTTTTACAACCAAAAACTATCTCCAAGGATGCAAGGTCACCGGCTTATCATTGAGAAATGTATGCGATAACCCAAGCCGTGGGGAAGTGGCGACAGTTCCTTTTGGGGAGACGATTTTCAATTGTCAAGGATCAAAAAGCAGTTAAGAATCTCACCACACAAATAATTCAAACTCCCGAACAACAACCTTGGTTATACAAGCTTATGGGATATGATTTTGAGATACTATATCGACCGGGAAAAATGAATATGGTTGTGGATGCACTATCGAGAGCACCAACCGGCTATTTTATGGTAATAGCAATTCTGAGTTATGGCAGATTAGAGGAATTTCGAGTCTTAAATGCATCACATCCTGAGTTATTGCAGCTACGAAACAAGGTGGAAGCAAATGATCCTAGTTATTGACATTATTTGATCCATGATGGGTTACTCTTCTTTCGGAAACGGTTGGTGGTACCAAATGAACCTTAACTAAAAACAACCATCCTTGAAGACTTTCATTGTTCAGTAATCGAAGGCCATGTCAAAGTTACACGAACTTTCCACAGAGTAGCAGTGAATTTTTGTTGGCCCTCCATGCGACGTGATTTGCAGTAATTTGTGAAGGAGTGTTTGGTGTGCTAAACTATGAAATCCTCCCAATTAACCCCGGTAGGATTACTACAACCATTAACCCTTCCCAATTATGTTTTTGAAGAATTGAGTATGGATTTTATCACCGGACTTCCTCCCTCCTTTAGTCAAACAGTAATTTTTGTTGTTGTCAATCGATTATCAAAGTTTGCTCATTTCTTTGCCTTGCTAAGCTATTTTGACAGTGTAAAATTGGCAACGGTCTTCTTGATTGGGGTCGTAAAGTTACATGGCATACCAACGAAAGTTGTCAGTGATTGGGATCCACTGTTTTTGAGTAAATTTTGTGAGGAATTGACTAAGCTACAGGGAACCACAAGAGCACTAAGTTTGGCCTATCACCCCGAAATCGACGGACAAATCGAAGTGGTAAACAAGGTATTGGAAATGTATCTACGATGCTTTGTTGCTGACACTCCTAATACTTGAGTTGCGATGCTTCCTTGGGTTGAGTATTGGTACAATACTTCATATCATAGTTCAGCTGGGATGACTCCATTTCGTGCTCTTTATGGTCGTGATCCACTTATGCTGATATGATACATTCCTGGCACTGCCAAACTCACAGCTGTTGATTAATAATTATCACAACGTGACCGCATTTTGGAGCAGCTCAAGGCCAATTTGCTCAAGGCATAAAATTGAATGAAGAACCAAGCGGAAAAACATTGTCGGGATGTTACATTTGAATTTGGTGATTGGCTTTTTGTCAAATTGTAGCCATACCGATAGGTATCGATGAGACTTCACCGAAATCAGAAGCTAGGATAACAGTATTTTGGACCGTTCAAGGTTCTTAAGAAAATCGGATCAGCAGCCTATAAATTGGACCTACCTTCATCATCTCGAATCCATCCGGTTTTCCACGTTTCAGTCTTAAAGAAATGTGTTGGTAACCCATAAGCTCAGAGTATTCCTTTACCACTTATAGAATCAGATTGTGAGCCACAATGCAAACCGTCTCATATTTTGGCTACTCGAGAGTTAGTGATTGAAGGAAAGCCAGTGCTTCAAGTGTTAGTAAAATGGGAAGGAATGGGAACAACGACAGCTACTTGGATGCCTATTGAGGAGCTTCGTAGAACTTTCTCTCACTAAAACCTTGAGGACAAGGTCGTTTTTCCAGGAGGGAGCAATGTAACGGGCCTTGATCCACCAGCAACAACCAAGGGAATTGAGTCAGTTGAGATGCCGTTATTCCATCGCAAGTCACAACGTGAGAAAAGGGAGTCAGTGATCCTAAGGGACTACTTGTTAGGCTAGCGTGAATTCTGTTATGGAAATTAGGTATTGAGGTAGCATAAATAATGTTGAGGTAGGAGAAAGATGTTATGCTATTGCTTGTATTGTTTTGACCTTCTTCTTTCTTTGCTAAGCACAATTCTGTGTCATGCTTTCTCTTCTCAATCCCTCTGTAACTTTGTCAATTCCTACTATATTTCCCAGTACCTGTAATCTCTTTTCCCAGAAATATCACATATCCTTTTGTCCTAGATTCACTTGACTATTTTATACCCGAATCCTTACACATTACAGTTCTAATATACAACCAACACACACTAACTATGACCCATTTTCTTCATTCTATTTTAACTCATTTAACTAAATTCTTTATTAGGCTTCTTAATTATTTTTAATCTGGATCAAAGTTGATTTTTTAACCTAAAGTTTATAAAACCTCGTAATTAATAATTCCAATTAATAAAATCACTATCATTCTCCCCCTTGGAAAAATATTAACTATAGTAGTTGTAACAAGAAGAAAAACAGTAAAAGTGGTTAAGCAAAATCAATGTATAGGTTAACCGATTAAAAACATTTGATCCAAAGATAATGAAAGTCCATCATTTGGTCCTGTAAGGCTTTCAATACCAGAAAATATTATTTGCTTATATTATATGTAACACAAATCCAATACAATCACACATATCTAATACATCACTAACATAAATGAGAAAATGAAGTGTAGCAAACTACGAAGGTACCTGTATAATCTAAAATGTATCATCTTTCTATTTATTGGTCTCAAATTCTCCAAAATGTATGCTAAACCATATTAGAGATTTTTTTTCTCTCACTAAATGCAAAACTACATTAGAGAAAATCTTTATAGGATTAAAAATTTATATCCTCCTACGTCTTATCAAATCTATGGATTTATATAATTTTTAGTATATGTCCTAAAGACATAAGCTTAAGATCAATTTGTGTGTGTGTATATATATATATATGTCCAAGAACCTTTTAAAATGTTGCACCTGTATTATGACAACGTACAATAAGAAGTATGAATGAGAAAAAATGATGATTATCAATATATACAAAAATATATTGTCATAATATATGAAATTTGTACAAATGTATCAAGAGCATATACAGTGATCTCTAACTACTAGTGTCTAAGGACTTTAGTAAACCTATAATATACACATATTGCTTAAAAATAATTGGACGAAGTCCTTTAGTCAGGGGATTAGCAAGCATGCACTCAATCGTCAAATGCTCTACCTCAATGACACCATTTTGTATTAATTCCTTTATGATTAAATATTTGACCTCCAAATGCTTAGACCCTGTGATATTCTTATTGTAAACTATACCACAAAAAGATTATTACAATAAAACTAAATAGGTCTAATCACTTAATCAACCACAAATAACTCAGAAATCAAGTTCCTAAGTTAAACTACCTATGAAGCAATCCCATAGCATGCCACAAACTCTATATATATAGTCGAGGAAGTTACTAGTGTCTGCTTGACATTCTTCCACGTTATTGAATTATCTGCTAACATAAAAATGTATCATGATGTGGACTTCCTATCATTTGGGCATATATCAAAATTTGAATTCGTATAACTTATTAGGTCTAGTGTTGGGCCCCAAATTTTTTTTTATATTTCTTTAATATTTATTCATTTTTATTTATTTACTCTTGATTTATTTATTTATTTGTCTACCTTAA
>JANIHZ010000210.1:21221286-21237517 GCA_027478365.1 Erythroxylum rufum | reverse complement strand
CTTCTTGATTCTTTAAAGAAACGGTTATTCAGTTGAGTCTTATAACTAACTCAAGCTGATGCTTCCGTTCCACTTTCACTTCCGTCTGCTTTTGCTTCCGTCTACTTTTTGTTTCCGTTTGCTTTTGCTTCCGTCTGCTTTTGCTTCCGTCTACTTTTGCTTCCGTCTGCTTTTTGCTTCCGTCTGCTTTTTCTTTCGTCTGCTTTTGCTTCCGTCTTCTTTTTCTTCCATCTGCTTTTGCTTCCGTTTGCTTTTTCTTTCGTCTACTTTTTCTTTCATCTGCTTTTGCTTTGTCAGCTTTTGCTTCCGTCTGCTTTTGCTTAACTATCTTCCGTCTGCTTTTTTATTTTGTTTACTTGTCATCAAAACTTAATATTCGTAAAGTCATTTTGACTTAACAAATTGTGTATGCATGAGAATGAGACTTTTAGCGTCGTAATTTCATTGGATTATATTCACGGGCATGATAAGTGTTAGTACGCACATGTTTAATGGCACAACGGGTTGGGCTCCGGAGACGAGGTCCAACAGATTAATTGGAAATGAATTGAGAATGTTATTGAGATTACCATAAATGATGAATTGAGGAAAAAGAAGAAGGACATGATCATGGCATAATCCCCACGATCAAGGATAGGAGCAAAAAGGGGACGTGTTCTCTAAAATCGAATAAGATCAAGGTATCATTAGCATGAGCTACCAATTGGTGAGTTGTCTTAAATACATCTCTAGATAAAATGTAAGGATTTTGATTGTACATACCAAGGTACTAGAGGAAATAATTTGTTTAATGCTTGAGGCTTATTACAAAGGATATTCTGATCGTATAAGTTATGGTATGATTGAGCGTAACGAAATTATATGAATAGTTGGAATTGATCTTCTTAAAGTGCTAAGAATGACTGATAAGTGATCATGGAAAATAGTTAATTGATACGGATTTCATGAGTGGTATTAATGAAAGTAACAAGAAATCTTCTTTCAAAAAAGAATTTCCCTGAATTGGGTTAAGTTGGTCAGATGTTTCAGTTCAAGAATGATTAATGAAGGGACAAGTCAGAAATGAATTACAAGCGAGTATTAAAGTCGTATCCCTAATGAAGACTCAAGCATAAGAGGCAGAATATGCTACTGAGAAGGTATGCATTTTGTTTGATGTAAGGTATCCAACTATAAAATTGGATTCTTAAATTTGAGGAGTTATGAATTGCTAATATGGGGAGAATAGCGGTCCACGTTATATGATGTGGACTTATGTTCGAAAGAGACAAATTTGATTTGATGAACAAGTTACAAACACAGGAAGGTAAGGTTTTTCAATAAAGCAAATTGTGTGGAGAAACTAGTAAGAATGAACAGACGTTAGAACACGTCAATGTGAATAGAATGAATTGAGGAAATCAAATGAGAAGAAAAAATCAATTGGGAAAATCGAAAATAACAGGAGATAATACTACCTCATTGAGGAATTAGATTCTTAAAGAAGTAAATAGAACAAATCAGGGGCACAAGGAAATTTGGGTTATAGTTGTCAGAATTAACAATGCCCCTGACAGTATTATATTACTGAAGAGTTAAGTGTCTAAATTTTGTTTGGATTGGTTAGTGACTATGATCATAAACGACATATCGACTGTGTTTGAAAAGTGGAGGAGAATATTTTGAATATTTGAGGAAACCGTATATAGCATGGAAGTAAGAATAACTATATGCCAAATTAAATGAGAATAAATTTTTAGCTTGATCAAACAAAATGTGGGTGGTTTCATTTTGAACATAGCATATTAGGAGACCCAAAGAAAAGTACAAGTGATGATAAAGTGAGAATTGCAAGGAATATATATACGAGATTTAGAGTTCTTTAGAATGAGCTGTATGTTGGATACTTCCAGAAGTTGTTAAAGGTTTTTACTAGTCTTAGCTCTTTGACAAGAATGTCTGAGGAAATTATGTAAATCGTATGATGGATGAATGTAAAGAGAATTTTGAAGAAGTATAACATCAGTGTTAATCTTGCCATTGGGATTTGGAAGTGTCACAGTATATAATGAAATTCCCATTAGAGATTAAGATGAAAAGTGTTGTACCTTCATAAAGTGATTTTTGTATACACAGAGAAAACATGATTTAGAATTTGTTATAATGGTTACTGCCTTGAGAGCTTGGAGACCTTATATGTATAGTGAAACATTTTGGACCTATAGATATAAATATACAGATTATTCAAGTTGAGATAAGTGTGGAAATTGAAAGAACTGATGATAAGACTGAGAAAAGGAATAGGGTTATTGAAAGCTGTTGATTAAGCAAATGAGTATTTTCCTGTATAGCTAGTTTTGTAAATTGATGCATTGAATAGAAAAAATTCAATAATGGTGTAGCACAAAAATTTTGATATTGAGGTCACCAATACTGATGCAATAAAAAGCATAGAATGTCGAGTTAAACTTTGGACAAATCAAAGTACTATGAGCTGTTGAATGTAAGATCGACTTCATATAAAAAGACAGCCCAAGTTGAGGATTTAGAATTTGTGGCAATTGAACATGAATCTGAATTTGAGTTTGATTGAAAATTGATACTGTGTGAATGAAATAAGAAGTACGTATATCTGATAAAGATGATTGAGCAAAGAGGATATTGTAGAAAGCAAAATTTCCAACAGTCCTAACTATTGGGGATGCGCTTAAGGCTTATATTATGGAGTTCATAGGAACATGGGGTCAATGTTTAGCATAATAATCATTATCCTGTTAATATCATTAGAATGCTATATGAGGTGTAAAATGACAAAGAGGAGTCGCTCACCTTTACATTGAAATAAAGAAGACCTAAAAATGGTTAAAGGCCAAAATCGATTCGAAATACACTTGATGAATGAAATGAATCTGTAATAGAAGTTAAATGATGCAAGTAAGATAAATGAAATTGGTGGGTCAACATCGAGATTATGGAACATAATAAGCAGGACATCAGAGTCGAGTGTCTTAACACTAAAGAAATGTAAATTTTCGAGTGAAAGATGAAATGTCCCTAAGAGTATCACCTTGACAAGGTATGCTCAAGTTAGGAAAAAGGATAAGCTAAGCCTGATATGACATGGTCTATATGGAATTATTATTCGTTAGTATTACCAATGAAAGGTGTTCAGATTCACACAGTGTTACATAGATATATTTAGGAATTGTCTCGATGATTCGCTATATGTGTAGTGATCTAAACAATAATGAGGAAACAGTTTAAATAGTGTGATATTTGAAGAAATGAGCATAGGATTGATTGATTTCATTGACTATAGTCAATTGAAAGAAATAATTCAAGTGGTGAAAATTAAATGGGAAATAGAGAAGTAATTGAGGAAACAATTCCCCTGCCTTCTTGATCAATCGGATAAGAATTTCGAGGACAAAATTTATTAAGGAGGGGAGAATTGTAACATTCCATTCCCATACTAAGGGTTGGAACCCTAAAAATTGGTATATGTGAGATCAAGAGAGTTTAAGAAAATTTCATTTCATGATCATGCATCATATCGGCATACATATTTGTGAATTTGATTTTTGCACACATCAAAATAATTGTTCATGCACTCAATTGACATTTCTCGGGTATAAATGGTTGGTTTAATGTGAACATGATGCAAATTATGGTTTTGTGTCTTAAAAATTGAGTGGGAATGTATAAGTAGTGAATTAGGATTTTTGGTGAAAATTTGGGAATTTTCTGAAAATTTAGGGTATTTTGGACCAGAAAAATGCCAAGTGACAGAACAATCGGTGAATAGTAGTATATTTCAGAGTCAAATGGCAATGGACATTTTCATAAATGACTTTGGGAATTAATGACTTATGTCATTGAAATTTGGAAAACAATTGGAGTAGAAATTGGAGACAAAATGGACTAGTTAAATGAATAAACCAAGCTAAGGCTTTAAACTTGGACACATGTCACTTGTTTAACCATAATTCAAGCCATTATGTTTTTAATTATAAGCACCCCACTTTGATAATTGAAGGCCAAATGAAGTTCTTCCCTCCACCTTCATAGCCTTCTTCTCCTTCCCTTCTTCTTGACTGGTTTTTGCTCATCTTTTATACTTTCTTCTCCGTGTTTGCTCTCCTTATTGTTCTTGAAATCCAAACCTAAGCTTTTCCCTCTCAAGAAGATGATGGTTGTTTGTGTTGGAGGGAGTTAAGGTTTTGGTGGTTGTTTTGAAGCTTGGAAGATTTGGAAGTGTAATAGGTAAGATTTGTGTTTTATGTCTTGTTTTGATTCCTAAATGCATTATTTGAGAGGGTTTAGGGTGAATATAAGGATGTTAGATGAGTGTATACAAGAAAAATGCCAACAAAACAGGTTTTCGGAGGATTCTGGGCTCGCACGTCACGGCGTGCGCCAGCAATCTAGTCGCAGCGCGCGCCAACAATCTCGTCGCAGCGTGCATCAGGAATCTCATCGCGGCGAGCTCCAACATTCTCGCCGTAGCGAGCTTCTGATTTCGCCGCGGCGAAGCCCATTTTTCTAGCACTGTCATGTTGTAGTATTTTGGGCATAACTTTTTATGTACATGTCCAAATAGAGTGATTTTTGATTCATTGTACATTAGAGACATAGGGTTATAATTTATGAAGAAATGAAGTTCCATTTCCGTCTCTAAAGATATTAAATTTTAGATGGAAGTTGAGCCTAAAGTGTTGTTCCAGGATAAATGATGAGTATTGAACTAGAAATGATTGACTAAGCATGAGAAATTGAATGTTGTAAGTGAAGAGTTAGAAGTCTGGATTTCATAAAAATCCATTGAACATACTTTTACACTCGGAATGAGATGATCTAGGTATGGGACTAATGTATGATAGGTTGAAACGAAATTGAAGGTTAAAACTTAGAAAACGAAGGGATGAAAGCAAAGTATCAAATGCATAAGTAGAATGTTTTGCAAATTTTGGGTGAGTTTTGCGAACTCAGTGAGTGACCATCATTGATGGCTCACCCAGTCACATAACACATGAATTACATTCACATCATGTCACATTTCACATTCAATTTCACACTTCACACTCAATACCATTTGATCATTCATATTATGCACATGCACATGAGACCCATTTTCCAATTGTTACTTTATTGTGACCGAGTGCTTAAACTGTCCCATATAGGGCTCATTGATAACTATCCCTTATCCACTTGGAGATACAGGGCTCATTAAACATTGAGCCTAAAGCTCTGAATCACTATCTGAGCTCGAAGCTCATTTTCACTCGTTGAGCTTTAAGCTTCCCATTCAAGCTCATTCCCATAACATCGGACCGTAGTCCGGCATTCATCATATAAGTGCAATTGCTCATTCAAAACACATTTATCATCAAATTATGTTCACTTAGTTCATCCAATTCACATTCAAGTAGCACTTCATTATCCAAATCAAATATCACAATCATTAGACCTCCTGTCTGGAACCCAACATAAGCAAACACAGTCACACAATCATTCCGAAATCAATCAATACCGAAAAGTCAAACAAAGCAAATAATGGAATGAAACCATCTAGGTCTACTCACAGTACGCTCCAGATAGCATTAGCTTCCATGATCTGGAAACGTCTGGATGTGGACGTTCTATCCTGTATCATTAATATGCAAAACACATTTTGCACACACATTATTAATAGCATAATCACATAACCATTCAGTTTTTCACACATGTATATGTATAATGTATAATGTATGCTCAATGACAATCCCGGGTATATGCTCTACAATCACACCTTATGCTCATTCTCAATTCATGATTCAAATTGTCGAATTGAACTAAGACTTAAACTTCATTTGCATCTGATCACTCTAAATTATCCATTCAATCTTTAACCTTTTATGTGTCTAGCTTCATAAGCTTACACCTCACGAATCATTTAATTTCTCGTCATTTCTTTTCTAACCTTATAAGATCCCATAATATCCCATTCTCTTTCATAATTAATCACTTAACACATCTTATTCAACTTCCTTAAACATAATTACAATCATATAAACATTTTCATTATTGAAATTATATTGATTGACAACGTTTATAAACGAAAGTGAGCCCAATCTGCTTACTGATTTCCGTATATTATGTTTGTGATTGTGGTTTTAAAAATCGTACTGAGTTTTGACTGTTTGAGTATGCTAACACGGTACCCTGGCGGGGCACGGACTCGGATATCAACATCGATATCAGGTTCGGGTCTTGCGGGAATGGGGTGCTACAATTGGGGTCAGAAAGAACATGCAAAATTGACCTGAAATGATGTATTATGGAAAAATCTGGAAGTGGATAAGTGGCTAAGAATTGGACAGGTATGCCAACTTTAAAAGTTGAGTTTTAAATAACTTTAAAAGACAAGTTGCTATACTTGCTTTCATTTTCTTTCTCTTGAAGTTTCCTTCTTTAGTGAATCTTAAACACATAGTTTTTCATCAAAAACTCCATCAAAGCTAAACTATACTTACCCTTATCTTCTATTATTACCACTTTGTCAATTGTTTCTTTTGCCTCAACAACACCTAAGCCAAACCCCATGTAGATGGAGTACGTGAGTTGCATGAAAGTTAGGGCTTTGTGATGGTTGAAGACTTTGGAGTTTTAACGAGTAAGTATCGAGTTAATCCTTATGAGAAGTTTGAATATGAGATAAAAATGGATGATTTATCTGACATAAAATAGTCATGGAAAAAGTGGTAATTTTCATGGAATACCGTACAAACTAGATAAAATTTCAGATGTGCTGTCTTGTACATATTTGGGGATTCTTATGTGATATGATGGTGTAGAGATGATTTTGAGTGGAAAGATCATTGAATACATACAAGAGAAGAGCACAGAAATTTTGAAGTGATAAAGACAAATATGCTTTGTTTTCCACGAGAGAGAGAGATGATGTCATGTTTTCAGTGGGGGATTAAAATAGAAAGTTACTAATGATAAATTAGTGAATGAACTGTAGACATCAAAGTACTAAAGGTATGAATATGTTCGGGGGTAATATTACTCACATGATTAAATGGTTGAATTATGAAATGAAAATGGGCATAAGTTACGAAGTTGGTAAAATACCCAGGATTGTCATTGAGCATGCATTGTACATAGTTCAATTGCGCACAAATAAATGCTTATAAGTGTGCCATTATTAATGTGAGTGAAATGGGTGTTTTGCATACAAGGGTTGTGCAGGTCAAGTGTCTGCATACAGGCGTTCCCAGACTTTGAAAGCAAATGCTAATCTGGACCGTGATGTGAGTAGACCGAGATGGTCTTACTTTATTATTTGTGTCGTTTATGTCATCAATTGAGTGTTTAGCATGCCACCCTCGCAGGGCACGGACTCGGATATCACCATCGATGTCAGGTTCAGGTCTTGCGGGAGTGGGCTGCTACAAAATACTTATAGTGTTTATTTTCTAAACACTCTTTCAATATGCTTTGGTTGATTTTTGAGAGAGTGATTTAACTAACTTTCTACTCTCATTTTTTAAGCATGGTTGGAATTTTCTTTTACACTTGTGTCTCTTTGACTTTTATAAACTTTTCCCAAGAGTACAAAGGTCTAATTATGGGAGAATTTGATTGAACCCAAGTTTCCTATATCATTTAGTGACATTTTCATAGCTCTTGTTATACTTTTTGGCTCTTATTGTCAGATATTGTGCTTAATTTAGCTCATGAGTGCTTGTTTTGAATTAATGTAGTTTAAAGGTAAAATTGTCACAAATAATAGTAATTGCACTAAACTGATTTTTAGAACAATTGATACTGCAAACTACTATTTTTCATTGTAGGACATTCAAGAAATAGAGCCAAAGAGTGAAGACCAAGAACACAAGTCAATGACGCAACAAGAAAAGTTCACTGCGGCGAAATCAGAAAATCTTTGAAGAGTTAAATGTCGAGCAAAGTTCACCGCGGCGAGGAAAATGTTTCGCTGCGGTGAAATCAGCAGATTATTGAAGAAATCTTTCGGGAAAAGTTCGCCACAACGAACTCATCCTTTTGCTATAGCCACACATTCGAATTGGCACAGACCTGGATCATTTTCAGAAAATTATCCAATTGTGCAACCCGACCCAACAACTTGTTTTTGAAAAGAAACCTAATTTGGGATAAAAAGAGAGAGTTGACAAGAGATAGATATATTATTCATTCATTCCATCCACTTCACGAAGCTATCACCACCATCGTCTCCTCCCACTTCCATATTATTTTTTGTCCATTTTTCACCGTCGAATTCTACCATGGGTGCCTCTGATTGCTTCTCGGTTGTGAAGTTTCTTGGAGCTATACGTGGCTAGGCACTTTATTTCCTCTTGAAGATGTAGCAATGGCTAGAGTTCCATGAGCTTAAAAGGGGAGTAGTTAATCCATGTTCAGCTATGAATTTATAATTCCTAGGTCTAGGATTTGTGGTTTGTAGTTGAACATACTTGATTATAGTTTAACCAAGTGTTGGATATTCAATGTGTGGTTTGGATTTGTTTAGGTAGAACTTTGAGCTTAAATATATGAAGTCCCATATATGTCTATTTGTGATCTTGTTGATTCTCCTTTATCTTGCATAGTTATGTTTGATATTAAGTTGATTCTAGATTCAAAGTGACTTGTTGCATGGATTTATCCACTACACACACTAAGAGCATTTAACAAGGTTTTAAGAAACGGAGTCCCATTGATTAAGATTTTGGACTTAAAGAGTTCTTTAAGGTTTACCCTTTTGAAACTTAGTGATTTCCGCTGCCATCAAATTATTTTTGAACTATGATAACCAAAGCCCATTTTCAAGAGGATTCTATCACTCTTTGATCAATTATTTTAATCTTTCCATTTTTCTATTCCCAAAAATCCAAAAATACATTTTACATACTTTTTACAATTCACTTTAGTTCAATTAATGTTTTCAAAGATCAAACCTCCCATTTTCCCAATTAGTTTGCATAGCATGGCATATAGATTAACTTAGGTCCATTCGTTTTAGGTTCCAATTAAGTGAAATGACCCGAGGTTGCACACTATATTGCAATCCTTGGATTATTTTTGATTTGACCTCTAAGGGTAAGAACTAAAGGTCCAAATCAAATGGCGCCGTTGCCGGGAAACCAAGAAATTGGTTCTCTAGGTTAGCTTTTGTCATTTTGCTACTAAGTGAGGTCAGGAGCCTTTTCTTTTGATTGCATTTTAGATAGTTTAGCTTCATACTTGTCAATAGTATAGGATTTCATTTTTTACTCAGCATAAAAATTTTTGAAAACACAAACAAAGAATACTGAATTTTCTGCATTTTTCATACTTAGCATTTTTGTGCCTACACAGTTTTGAACATTTGTCTTGATTTCTTTTTGAACTGTGCATATATACTTGCATACTTTCACGCATACTTTCATACACCATACACTTGCACCCCATCACATCTCATCTTTTTATTTGACTTTGTGTCCTTGCAAGTCAATTTTGTTACTTTTATTTTCATTTGAATTGTTCCTTTGCATGCCCTGAAAAACCAAACTTCTACCTTTTTACCCTGAGATTGAGAAACGCTTGAGAAAAATCAGAAAGGAGAGGAGAGAAAAAGAGAGAAGCAAGGTAGTTGTTGAAGAGGAGAACATCTCATTGGAGTCTAATCAGCCAAGTAGTGAGAGTGAATCATTAGAAGGAGTGATAATGGTTGAAAACCCAGCTTTTTTACAAAACCCTAACCTTAATGTTAATCAACCTAGGAATGGAGATAATGGAGGTAATGGGGAGCAGAGCGAGTTGGTGAGAATAATGGAAATCAAAGAAGGAGGACTGTTAGGGAAGCGACTACTTCTGATGTGAATTATGATCCATTTACTATTGCTTGCCCTAATTTTGACATAAATTTTGAAGTTAAAGGTTTACTTATTAACTCGCTTCCTAATTTTCATGGCTTGATAGGAGAGGATCCCTACATCTACTTACAGTCATTGTCCATGATCTGTCAGAGTATGAAACTGGTGGGAGCTTCATTTGATGAAGTACTAAGGAAAGTTTTTCACCTATCCTTGGAGGGTAAAGTAAGGGAGTGGTATATGAGCATTCCATGACATGTGGAGAATGCCTATCATAGTTAGGCCAATCTGCGAAAGGCATTCTTGGAGAAATATTTTTTGGCCTCCAAAATTTTATTAATGAGTAAAGAGATCTATTTAGCACATCAAGATTATAGAGAGTCCCTCTAGGACTATTGGAACCGTTTTCAAGATCTATTGTCCAGATGCCTTCACCATCAGACACCCGATGAGCAGTTAGTGCAGTACTTTTATGATGGATTGAAAAGTCAAGACAAAGGTATACTAGATGCAGCATCAGGAGGTTCTTTGATTGAACTCACAGCTTCAGAGTCATGGGATCTAATTAAGAAGATGGCTTTAAATCACCAGCATTATAGTGTTAGAGACACTAGAGGCGTACATGAGTTGGGAGCTTCAACAGTCCACTCCATAAGAATGGAAAGTCCTGAGTCTAAGGTAGACCCTTTGGAGAGTACAATGACCACTCAACTATCTCTCATTACTACAGAGTTGAAAAATATGAGTGTGCATCGTCCACTAGCTCCTATGGATCTTATTGCACCTAGTTGCACCACTTATGGATCTATGATGCATATCTCTAGTGTTTGTCCTGACCGTTATGAAGAGGTATCTGCTATATACTGGGGTAGGCCAAATCAAAAGTGGGACCCCTATTCCAATACATATAACGAGGGATGGAAAGCTAATCCTCGATTTAGTTGGAGAAATGAAGAAGGCAGAGGTCCAAACAAATTTCAGCAAGGTGAAGGGACTGGTCCTTCCATAAACTAGTTTGAAAACCAACAACAAGCCTTGACAATTCCACAAAAGGAAGATACCAATCAACTCTTGCATAATATGATGACGTTAATGAAGGAGGAGCATACTTCTAACAACAACCAGTTCAATGCCATAACTTCTCTGATTCAACAAGAATCTTCTAAGAATGCTGCCAGATTTAGTGCCCTAGAGAAAATAATGGAGCAATGGGAGACAAAGCCTGAAAACATCAACTTCTATGTCACTCAACTGTCCAATAACATGAGTGAGCAACAAACTAGGAGTAGCGGCACAATTCCCTCCAACACCATTATAAACCTGAAGAGTTTGAATGCCATAACTCTTCGAAATGGGAAGCAAGTAAGGTTCAACAATCAAGTTGATGGAGAATATGAAGAGGAGATTGAATGTGAAGAAATAACTTCAACATCTGCAAGAGTAAAGAAGTCTTAAAGCTCCAAGGAAAAAGCACTTTTAACTGACAAGGAGTCCACGCCATTAAAGAGCAAGGGAGTGAAGCTCAAAAGCAACCAGGAATCAAGCAAGCAAGGAGCCCATGAAGCAAATGATAAGGAGGTAAATCTTAAGGACCTTCCTTTTCCTAATTTGTATCTGTTGAGTAAAAGGATGACTGAAACTAAACATGACAAAGATATCATTGATTTGTTTGGTAGAGTAGAAGACAATATTCCCTAGCTTGATCTTGTGAAAAGGGTTCCTACATATGCTAAGTACCTTAAAGACTTGTGCACCAATAGAAGGAAGTTCAAGCCAAATGAGAGAGTGCAAATCAGCTCAAATGTGTCCGCTTTGTTTAAACCCTAAATCCTTATAAAGTGTTAAGACCCTAGATCTTTCACTATCCCTTGCACTATAGGTAAAGTTACCATAGGGGAACCCTTATTAGATCTAAGGGCAGCTATTAATGTTATGCCTAAGTCTGTCTACACTTCCTTGGGAGTCAAGAATCTTAAGTCTACATCTGTAGTTCTTCAATTGGCTGATAGGTCTCTTAGGCATCCGGTAGGCATTATAGAGGACATTTGGTCCAGGTTAAGGGTTTGGTCTTTCTCGATGATTTTTATATTCTTGACATGTCTTCTGAAGTTATGTATGACACCACACTGATTCTTGGGAGACCCTTCTTAAGGACTGCTAGCACCATGATTAGCATGAAAGAAGGAAAAATCATAATGGAAGTAGGCAATCAAAAAGTGTGTTTCAATATGTATGAAGCACTGAAACATCCTTATGAAGATTACTCACTTTTGGGTGTTAACATGCTTGATATTGCTGTTGATGATGACTGCTGTGAATTCAAATCCCAAGATGATTCCTTAAGCTCTGCACTATATTCACTTGATCCTTTTATTGCTAGTGATGACCCCTTTGGAGAAAGGTCTTCTGTTGATATTTCAGGTGAATCTGGAATTGTGAAGGGTGACACCAATGTGGAAATTGCTAAAGTTGTTTCACCATAACATGGCCATCTATCGAAGGTTTACCAGGAGAATCAGAAACCTCCGTAACTCGCAGGTGGTTTCTTTCCTTCATTTGTTGACTTACTTTTTCCCTGTGACTACTTATGATATGTTTTGGTGCATTAGTTTGTTGAGTAAGTGTGGGGGAGAAACCACACCAGTAAGACATTAGCTTAGTTTAGTTTATTCAACAGTTTTTCAATTCAATAATTCCTCTCCTATTTTGTTTTTGTTGTGCTTTTTGGCCTGATGCATGATACATCTTCAAGTTTGAGGAAATTGATGTGATTAATGGTGTTGCACTTTATTTTTTTAAGCTTATCAGGTGCCTGATGACTTTCTATATGATCTTTAAGGCTACTGAGTATCCAGTTTGGGTAGTGAGTCATGTTCTCATTTCTGTCTTGCCTGAATTTTCCTTTCCAGTAAACTTCACTGTGGCGTGAAGTCCACGTTGCTGTGGTGAACTTACCTATTTCCATCATGTTGCTCTCGGGTGAATTTCACCATGGCATGGATTCCACGTCGTTGTGGCGAAAGTCCCTCACACCTTTTCTGTTTCTTTCAGGTAAATTTCGTAGCAGCGTGAAGTCTACGTTGCTGCGACGAAGATACTTCATTTCTTTATGTTCCTTTTGGGATAATTTCACTGCGACGTCCATTCCACATCGCCACTGTGAAACCTTGATAATTTTCTATTTTTGTGATTAGGGTTAAGTTCGCCTCGGCGAAGGTTTAATCTGTGCAAATTTTACCTGGTGAAATTACCATTCCACCCCTATTTTCTCTTGAACTTTCGTATTCCTTCTACCCTTTTCTTTCATTTCACAAATCTAAACCCTACTTAACCCTTTTGACCCCTTCCTTCATTTCCTACCTCCATTTTCGTCGCGGCCATCCTAACGTTTCTTCACCCAATCTCTCCCATTTCGACTCTCCCATTTGTTTTACGCTTCTAGTTCCCCGCGGCCATCTTCCCTTCTACATGACCCCTCTCTCACTCGCCAGCCTTCTCTGCGCAGATTTCCTCCCTCTTCGTAAGTATTTCTCTTCCTCTCCTTCTTTCGATTTCTTTCTTGCTTTTATCTAAGTTTTTGTTATTGTTTACGGTAGAAAGATTTACATATTTCGCAACGGCGAACTTATTTGCTTAGGCTGTGATTTTTAATTAGTTTTGTTCATTTTCTTAGTTTATTTTTCTGTGTGTGTTTTCTTTAGGACAATGCCCCGAACTAAATATGCCCCCCACCTAGTGAGTTTGATTCCTCCGATAGTTTTACCTTTGAGGAATTGTATAAGAAGGTAGATTCTAGGCCTTTTATTGAAGAGCGACCCTTTCCCTTAGCTCCTCCTGACAATCCTTTTGTCCAACAACTTATTGCTTCTTCACTAACTGGCCTAGTTAGAACCCATGCTTAAGGTAACGATAAATTCATTTGCTATTTTTACATATATGCCAGATGCAATAATACCATGGAAATTAACTTTCGTAGTATTAAAGCACCAAATGTATTAATCACTGCCAGTATCCGTCGCCATTTCGATCTTCCTAACATTCTCCGTTGCCACTGTGATCAACTCATCCACAACTACCCTTTGGAAGATGTTATTCGCACCCTCTGTCAAGAGGGCACTGAATGGCATCAGCCACGTTATTACCAACTTTACCTTAAACGATTTGATCTATGACCCATAGCTCATCCTTGGCTTCATTTAGTCTGCAACAATATCGTCTTGACCACTCAACTCACCTTTGTAACCAAACAACAAGCCTTACATATCTACCTCCTGATGACTGGTCGCTCGGTCGATATAGTTGATACTATTGCCTCCGCCCTTCGTGAATTCATCACCACCGCTAAATTCACCAATGCCATCACCTTTCCTCATCTCATCTCTGACATTTTTTGAGCGCATAATATCTAGAAGTTGGATACTGACAACTATTTTGACCCAACCCCACTCTTTAGGTATACCCGCTTAAAGCAACCTACCATTCACCCACCTCGTCCCTCCACCCATGCTTATGATATTGGTGCAACCTCTGCAGCTGCGACACTAGTTGAGGATGATCCTCTAGCTCAGGATATTCCTGAGCCTGTTACTTTATAGACCCTCGCTGGTAAGATCGACGAACTTTGTACGAATCTCTCCCATCTTCGAGACACTCTCTTCCAGGAGATAGCATGGTAGAAGGAGAGAGAGGCTATATATGACCGAGATAGGCGGTATTACCGGCGTATAGATGCAGTGCTCGTTGAGAATTTTCATTTCCAGTTACCATCTGATGAAGATGACCCCCTAAGCGGCGCTGGCACATCTGGAGCAGGTCCATCTCGATTAGGGGCTGATCCTTCTATGGAGTAGTTAGAGTCATTTGTTCTTTTTGTCTTAGATAGTCCTATTTTTAGTTTTCAATATGTTGGATATTCACTAACCTTGTTGTTATTCACAGAATTAATGGCTGGTTGTTTATATGATTCTCATTGTGCTTTGCCCCGTGTGTTATTATTCAATAGCCTTCCTATTACTTTTTAATGCATCATGGTGCTTTGATTGTTTCATAATTGAGTACAATATGATGTTTAAGGGTGGGGGAGGTTATTACATTTTGGCAATTTTGCTTTATGCACCACTTTTGTCCATTTAATTGCTTGTGCAAATCATTTGTGTGTCGTCTGCAAATTTTTAAACTTGGTAATTGAGTTCAATTGCATGTTTTTCAAGTGTTTCTTTTTATCTGCCATATTTCGCTGGTAGTTGTTAGTCCGCCGCGACAAACTTATGTTTTGCCGCAGCGAAGTCAATTCCTTTCATAAAAAGAAAAAGACATTTTTTATTTTAATTCCCTTATTTCAATACTTCTCCAAATTTAGATTCCTGTTACTCTAGTGTCTTGAAGATTTTCTAAATTTCAAGTTTCACATGTGTTTTTGGAAAACCATCCATGTTTTTAAATGATAGTTGATTTTGGCTAATTTCATTTTCAATGTTTTCAACAAGAAGTAAGTGAGGGTACGTTGAAAAAGTAGCACTTTGTGTTTTTAAACCTTGAGATTGCTTAAATGAGATACTAACCTTGTTGGAAGGATATTTGGGTCTGAATTCTTTCATTTCTCTGTGTATCTGCTTAATTTCACATCTCTCTAGAACTTGTTTTAATTCTTAATCAAGGCTTGATGAACCAAAATTTTGTGAATATGATAGAGGTGTTCATTTCAAAACCCTTCATCCAAACACAAACCCCTAAACACCTAACCATTGCTAGCCCTTTAAGCCATCTTTTTGAGTGCATGCACATATCTTTATATTGTTGTAAATATTTTATTTTCAGTTTATAAGTTTAAGTTGATCTTTATAGATAGTAGAATTCATATGTTTGAAAAAAAAGGTTTCTATACAAATAAAAGAAAGAAAAAGTAAAGCTTTCTCAAAAGAAAAATTTTATTAAAAAAATGTTAGATTATGTTTGTTGTTTAGTTAAATATTTTCTAACGCATAGTTGGCGTTTGTTTCATGTGGAAAATAATTATGATGAATGTACTCATTTTTCTTCTTCTATTCAATCAATTTCATTTAACCTTCCGTACATTACAACTCTAAAAGGCCTCTTGATTCTCAAAATTATAGTTTTTGTGGAGGAGAGGTAGAATTATTACAAGCTTATGTAAGAGAATGGACTAACCAGATTGTAGAGTGAAATTATCCCAAGACAAGTGAGTTGAGAGATTAAACACATTTCCTTAAAAGAAATCTCTTTTGCCTAATCTCTTGGATTAAATATGTAACATCCCATCACCATATTAAGGGTTAGGACCTGAAATTTCAGTAAATGTGAGCTCAAAGAGAAATTAAGACAATGCATTTTCTTGCTCATGCATCATATTAGCATATATGCACATAAATACG
>JANIHZ010000210.1:21183917-21197993 GCA_027478365.1 Erythroxylum rufum | reverse complement strand
TGACATGTCTGCAGAACAAATAGCTGAGATAGTGCGAGCAATAGATGCAGCATGTGAAGTACAAAGGAGTGTTAGTTTAATATGTGTATATCAAGATCCAGAGCTCAGCTATTTCGTTATCAAATTTTGATGTTGATCTGTTTAATTTCGTATTTATTTTTTTGTTTTTGATTATGCTGAAAAATTTACAGTTGCTGATCAAGCATAACCTTATGTACACATCAATCAAGTAAACCTTAGAAAGCCTATAAATAAAAAAACTAATAAAACCTAAATGATAACTCCGTCAAACTTTTTTTTGTTTTATTTTTTATAAATAACATCAAACTATACTTCAAAAATGTAAAACACATAGTCCCTGTATCCCTCAAAGAAATTTAGACCTAAGTTATTCTTCATCGCATTATCTCGTTCATCAACTGCCTAGTTGATTTCTTTATCTGAAGTAACTGACTTATCCTCAGTTTGAATAGTTTCTTCAAAAGCAGTAACTAATTGTGAATCTGAACAATTCTTGTTTTTCCTTTGCTATGTCTTTGTATTTGTCCTTGACCCTTTCTAATCGAAGTGGGTTTCGGTACTAAAGGGTGATTTTGAAATTTATATGAGGGATATAAGGTCCTTCGATTTTGGCTTAAGGTCCTTCGATTTTGGCTTCTTTGAAATAAAATCTGCAGTAACTTATTGCATTTTGGCCTTATGTGCCCGATAACTCCGCAAAAAAGACATGTGGGAACAAATCTTCGATTCTTCCTTGATGTTTCTTCTTGGATAGATCTGTGCATATCAATTTTCTCATCATTCAACTTGAAGCACTCTCCTTTGTAACCAATGCCTTGAAGATCCCCTTTAACCTTACCGATTTCGAGCAACTTTCCTAACTTTTATGTGCCTCCATTAAGCATTCTCAAACCCTTTTCGGTACTTGCTAACTTTAGTTTAGCTTCACCAAGCTCGTCTAAAGCTACCATCAATTTCTTCTTTAAATCTTGGATAATGTTCTTCATAGAGAAGTTTTCTTTCTTCAACCTTTCATTCTTTCTACATGTTTGCACCCATTTTTCATACATCCCTTTGTAAGCCTCGTAAATATTCTTTCTTTCATCATCTGAACCACTTTCATCATTGTCATAATCTGATATTGAACCTTGACCTGATCTGTCTTTGTTTTTCTTGAAATTTTCTAATTTGCCCCTTTTTTGTCTTCAATTACTTCCTTCTTAGTTACTGTTAGGCATGTAATACAAAGTAACTAACGCAGCACCATTTGTAATTTCTTCTTCACTACCATATTCACGTTCGGATTCATTCTCACTCTAAATGCTAGTAAAAGATTTCACCTTTCTCTTCTTCAAGGTATTAGCATATTTTGCTTGCACATGTCAGAAGCCCTGACACTGATGGCATTGAATTCTTCTCATCTTTCTTTCACCCTTCTGAGTTCTGGCTTGTTGTTTGAAATTTCTATTTGATGAGCTCCCACCGTTTTTCCTAAAATCAAATCTATCCTTCTCCACTTTCTTTAACCACTTACTGAAATTTCTTGTCAATAACTCCCTATCCTCATTCTCATCGGATTCATCTTCAAATTCATTCACAGCTTTACCAATCTCGGCTTACAATGCCAATCCTTTGCTCTTCTCTCGATTATTTCTCAACAAATTCATCTCAAAATTGGTAAGAATCCTAATTACCCTATCTAAATACAATTCAGTGATATCATGGGCTTCTTTGATAGCTACAATTTTTAGTATGAACCTCGAAGGCAACAATCTCAATGTCTTCTTAACCAGTTTCAAGTTAGAATATTTCTTCCTGAGTTGAAGTGCCTGATTCACTATATCATGCAGTCTTTCATGAAAATCCCCAATAGTCTCATTTTCATTCATCTTTAGTTCTTTAAACCTTACAGCTAACATTTGAAGTTTTGATGCTATCACAGATTTGGACCCTTCATGAATAGTCTGCAAAGTATCCCATGCTTCTTTAGCCAACTCACAGGCCGATATCATTGGGAAGCGTCCTTCATCAATAGCACTGAAAATTGCGTGCATTGCTTGTGAGCTTCCAAGTGCCCTCTCTTCTTTGGCTTTTTTCCATTCAGATGGATCTTTTAAAAATGTCTCACCCTTATCGTCAGTAATCATCAGATACATCCACCTATGTACTATCAAATACCAAGCTTTTGTACCATAAGCCTAGAAGAAGACTCTCATCAGTGATTTCCATGTAATATAGTTAGAGCCGTCCAACAGTGGTGGCCTGGTGATGGATGCATCCTCTCTCGTAGCCATGTTTGTGAAACTCAAATCAGCACCAACTTGTTACACCAAGTCCTGATTTGGTGACCTTGCTCTGATACCAATTGAAGAAAACCAAAGGGGTGTAATAGTTTCACAAAAATTTTGATTTGACTACAGTTACTTATAAGGTTCTACCACAGTTACTTGTAACTATATCTGTCGGTTACTAGATATAAAGTAACTGTATTAGCAATTGTAATTTTTTTTAAATCAAAAACAGAAAAATATATATGAAATTAAACAGATCAACACCGAAACTTGGTAACACGGTTCGACACACCTTGCCTACGTCTACGAGGTCCTCACCCAGCTTAATTCTTTCACTAAAGACAATAGTTTTATTTAAGGCTTTTCTGAGCCCACACCACTTAACCTTTGACACTATCCCTCGTCCTCACTACCCGTGAAAGAATTTAAAACCCAATAACACGATCGACTCGTGTTAACCTCAACAGAGGATTTTCTCAACACTCTTTTTAATGAAAGAACAATAAATAAATAACTCAAGTGATTTTCTAACTAAGAACAAGAACAGAAAAAAAAAACTTCTCGAAAGGTTTAGCTCTGCCAAAATAAATATGAAAGTTGTCGTAGAAAACTATGGACTAATTTTTGTAAACTTTAACATCAACTCACGGCAATGGAGGAAGACATCACACACAACTAATCAAGCAAATATGCCTTCGATAGAAGACGCACGCAATGGACAAATCTACTTAATTGTGAGCCATGTAATGAAAAACAACACCAAGCCGTCAGTAATTCAAGATGTCGCACCCACAAAAAACTATCAGCTCACGTATAAAAACTTCACACACTCACAATCAACTAACCATTAAACCCAGCTGCGCATATATAGAATTAACACCTAGAGATGTTTTCTGCTACACACAGATGGACCACACACTATTGGTTACGTCATCCAGCATATGTTACCTAATTCACCAAAGATACAACAAACAATTGTTTCCCACTTCACATAGAGGTCTTCAAACACACGCCTACTGCACTTCTATGCCCACACAATCTCTATAAGAAACGTAATCCACGTAAATCTTCATCCAAGATAGAGTTCTATTTGCATAACAACTCTATCCAAGAAGCCAATTCAAGAAAGACTTTTTTATTTATATTTTTTGTTATTATTTGAATATCCAATAGTAAAAAATGCCCACAGTATTTATCCAAATAGTCTCCCCCATTTTGGTATTTTTGTCACAAACAGAAACTTCTCTTAAATCACATAAACGAATATATAAATGTATTGAAGTTACAATACTCCCCCTCAATCCAAGGTCAAGGTCTAAAGAACATTCATCAAATTCTTCAAGTTCAAGAAACATCCAAAGAAACAATAATGAACATTCATCAAATATCTAATGATCCAAATTTCTCCCCTTGGGGAAAAAAGATGCCAAAAAGCAAGATTAATAGTGACAAAGATACCTTAAAATCTCCCCCTGAATTGAAGTGTCACCAAAAACAATATGATGTCTCCCCCTAGGGACAAAACAATGTCAAAAGAAGAATACCTTTAATGCGATCAATCTCAAAGAATAAAGAAGCATAAAAATCATAAATAGGTGCAACGGAAGAATCATAAGTATGCTAAAATGACAATTCACCACCAGTCAAAACACTCGCCAAAGTATCATTACTCACATCAAAGCCATCCGCATATGACTCATTAAGTTCAAAAACCCCTTTGAACCCTTTTTTTGTTTTGTATTTTTTTTAATAAATAACATCAAACTATACTTAAAAAAATGTAAAGTCCCTGTGCCCCTCGAAGAAATTCAAACCTGAGCTTATTCCTCGTCCTATTATCTTGGTCATCAACTGTTTAGTTGATTTCTTCATTTGAAGTAATGACTTATCCTCAGTTTGAACAGTTTCTTTAAAAGCAGTAACTAACTGTGAATATGAATAATTTGTTGTTTTTCTTTTACTACGTCTTTGTGCTTGTCCTTGGCCCTTTCTAATCGAAGTGGATTTCGGTACTAAAGGCTAATTATGAAATTTATATGAGGGATATAAGGTCCTTCAGTTTTGGCTTCTTTGAAACAACATCTGCAGTAACTTGTAGCATTTTGTCCTTATGTGCCCTATAACTCCGCAAAAATGACATGTAGGAAAAAATCTTTGATTCTTCCTCGATGTTTCTTCTTAAACAGCTATGGGTATATCAATTTTCTCATCATTCACCTTGGAGCACTATCCTTTGTAACCAATTCCTTGAAGGTCCCCTTTAACCTTACCGATTTCGATCGACTTTTCTAACTTTTCTATGCCTCTATTCAACATTCTCAAACCCTTTTCAGTACTTGCTAACTTCAGTTTGGCTTCACCGAGCTCGTCTAAAGCTACCATCAATTTCTTCTCTAAATCTTGGATAGTGTTCTTCGTAGAGAAGTTTCTTCCTTCAACCTTTCATTCTTTCCACATGTTTTCACCCTTTTTTATACATCACTTCATAAGCCTTGTAATATTCTTTCTTTTATCATTTGAACCACTTTCATCATTGTCATAATCTGATATTATACCTTGACCTAATCTGTCTCTGTTTTTCGCCAAATTTTCTGATTTGCCCCTTTTTTGTCTTCAATTACTTCCTTCTTAGTTACTGTTAGGCATATAACTGGTTTTTTGTTATACAAGGCAACTAAAGCAACACCATTTGCAATTTCTTCTTCGCTACCATATTCACTTTCGGATTCATTCTCACCCTAAGTGCTACTAAAAGATTTCCCTTTTCTCTTCTTCAAGGTATTAGCACATTTCGATTGCATATGTTCGAAGCCCTGACACTTATAACATTGAATTCTCCTCATCTTTCTTGCCCTTCTGAGTTCTGGCTTGTTGTTTGAAATTTCTATTTGATGAGATCCCACCGTTTTGCCTAAAATTGGATCTATCATTCTTCGCTTTCTTTAACCACTTACTGAAATTTCTTGTCAATAACTCAATATCCTAATTCTCATTGGATTGATATTCAAAGTCATTCACGACTTTACCAATCTCGGCTTGCAATGCTAATCCTTTGCTCTTCTATTGATTATCCCTCAACAAATTCATCTCAAAGTTGGAAAGAATCACAATTACCATATCCAAAGACAATTCAGTGATATCATGGGCTTCTTTGATGGCTACAATTTTTGGTATGAACCTCGGAGGCAATGATCTCAATGTCTTCTTAACCAATTTTAGGTTAGTGTACTTATTCTCGAGTTGATGTGCTTAGCTTGCTATGTCACACAATCTCTTATGAAAGTCTCCAATGGTTTCACTCTCATCCATCTTCAGCTCTTCAAATCT
The DNA here is from genome assembly GCA_027478365.1 of Erythroxylum rufum. NCBI lineage: Eukaryota > Viridiplantae > Streptophyta > Magnoliopsida > Malpighiales > Erythroxylaceae > Erythroxylum > Erythroxylum rufum. Next base: position 21,192,375 of record JANIHZ010000210.1, on the reverse strand, counting down.
CATAACTAACATCTGAAGTTTTGAGCCTATCACAAATTTCAATCTTTCATATATAGTTTGTAAAGTGTCCTATACTTCTTTTGCTAATTCACAAGCAGATATCATAGCAAATCAACCTTTATCAACAGCACTGAAGATGGCGTGCAGGGCTTAAGAATTTCTAAGCGGTCTCTCTTCTTCAACCCTTGTCCACTTAGATACATTTTTAAGCATTGCTTCTCCCTTTTCATCAGTCGTCACTAGATGTGTTCAACCATTTAAAATTGAGTTCTATGTTTTTGTTCCTTGTGCCTGAATGAATACTTTCATAGGTGATTTCCTCGTAGGATAATTTGAACATTTAACAACAGTGGCCTGATGATTGATACCCTTCTCTTATAACCATAATTGCGAAACAAGGATTTACACCGACTTGATATACCAAGTTCTGGTTCGGTGACCCGCTCTGATACCAATTGAAAAATCCGAAGGGGTGTAATAGTTTCACAAACTCTTCGATTTACCGCAGTTGTTTCTAACACAATAAAAAAAACAGAAAAACTAAACGCATCAAAATAAATAGATCAACACCTAAGATTTGTTAACGCAGTTCAACACACCTTACTAAGATCTGTGGGGTCCTCATCCAGCTTAATTTTCTCACTAATGACAATAGTTTTATACAAGGCTTTAATGAGCCGACACCACTCAACCCTTGACACTATCCCTCGTCCTCACAAACCGTGAAAGAATGTCACACCTAATAATACGACCACCTCGTACTAATCTTAACACAGGATTTTCTCAAACAATGTTTAATGATAACAAAACAAATAAACAACTCAAGTGATTAAACAAAATTGAACATAAATGAAAACACTTGAGAAAGAAAACAACTTCCCTAACAATGTAACTTCGTCAAAGAAAGATTAGGAAGTTTTCCACCAAAAAATTTGTTGTAAACGCCAAAATTGTCACTAGAGCATCCCACGCACAACAGGAGAAAAATCACCAACAAAAAACAAATGTTTCTTCATCGAAATGTTACACACAATGAAGCTATAACCATATGAAAACTTATGAAGTTTCACACAAAAACCCAATAACAATGAATGCCCATAATGGTCACACCAAAACCTAGAAAATATAAGAGTCACACATGTACAATCTTTGGATTACTCATGATACCCTTTAGCCCACACAGACGTGATCCTTGACAGAAAAACCAGCAGCAAGATGGATTAATTATAAATGTAAAATTAGCAGTGTTGCACTCCAATCCAATCGACAACCACATATCTAAGAGTTCTCAGCAAAAAATCCATCAAAAATCAAAACAAAAGAACACTTAGCTGTGAAGCACATTAAAAGAACCTTAGGGGTGTAATAGTTTCGCAAAATCTTCAAGATTATGGCACAATAAAAAATCAGAAGAATTAAAGTGCAGCAAAAATAAATCAACAACAATATTTGTGAATGCAGTTCGGTACACCTTACCTACGTCTGCGAGGCCCTCACCTAGATTAATACTTTCATCGAAGGACAACAATGGTTTGACACAAGGCTTTAATGAGCTGACTTCACTTAACCTTTGACACTATCACTTCTCCTCACTACTCGTGAAAGAATTCATACCTAATAACATGAACGACTCATGTTAACCTTAACAGAAGATTTTTCTCAACAATATTTTAAAACAAGAATAGTAAATAAATCACTTAAGTGATTAAACTAAAAATCCAACATTCTAGAAAATACTTGACAAAAGAATAAGAAATAACTTCCTACACAATCACGAAATTAAGAGCAGCTGAATAATCACGCAAAAACACCAAGCAAGAACTTCTCCAAGACAACCATGATTCAAGTGCAAGAGCTGGATCATGCATTCATCAACAACACCTTCGGATGTCTTCAATTTTCTTTACACTTGATAACGTTACACATAAGCCACACTTGAAGCTATAAAAACATTCAGATTAAACAACACACCTTTCGCTCTTCCATTCACGGTGAATACTCAGCAAAAAAGCCTCATCAAAACACTCACATAATTTCTGAAAAACATGGACAGCACCAATGAGCCACGCAATAAGACCAACACCACAGATCAGCACGCAGTCACCCACGCAATGAGACCAACACCTATAAATTCACGTAGTGACACACACAATAAGATCAACACCACAAAGATTCACGCCAACATGCACAGATCAAAAAAATCACCTAGCCACTCACGTGTAGCCTTCAATTACCAACATAACCTAACAACAAAAATTCAAGACATCAAAACCTACACACAGCTCACACACCCACGTGACCTTACATAATCAATGTCTCCATAAGAAACGTAATCCACGTAAATCTTCATCCAAGATAGAGTTTTATTTGCACAACAACTCTATCCAAGAAGCCAATTCAAGTAAGTCTTCTTGATTTATATTTTTGTCATTACCTGAATATGCAATAATAAAAAAGCCAAAATTAAAATAATAGGACATAGTAAATATCTTAACAATCTCCCCCTTTTTGGAATTTTTGTCATAAATAAAAACTTCTCTTAAATCAAATAATCGAATATATAAAATTATTGAAGTTACCATACTCCCCCTCAATTCAAGGTCTGCATAAATAAAAATAACCAACATTCACAAGTAATTCAAAATAACCAAGTACAAACCCAAATTCAAGTTATCTCCTCCTTTGGGACAAGGATACCAAAAAGACGAACTTAAGGAGCTCCGGGAATCGCAAAACTCACTGCTTTAAGTGACGAAGAGCATCACTTTCCACTTGAATAATGCCTTCAATCCTCTCAATTTCAGTAAAGAGAGATACATAAGGATTGACAGAAGTTGTCCCCGAGCTATACGAGGGGCCAAATATGGTGTATAGAAAATCCACTACTCGTGGTTGCCTAAGTCCTTGAAAAGATGTTCATTAAGGACACTAACTCAAGTATACTCAACTCCATCTTGGGAACTTAATTTGCATATAAAAATTGAAGAGATTAGGCACAAAAAGTATAGTAAAGAATGTGGCTTACTCTCAATGGCCAACATAGCTTTAATAAATCGCACCTCAGTACCGATCGCATAAATCAATTTGGCTTGTGCCAAGTAGACAAAGACAATGTCTAAAGAGCATGAAATACTTTTGGGTAAGTATTGAAGAATGAAGCACAGAGCTAGATAACCATGCAGTCAATTTTCCACCAGTCAACACCGTAGCAATTAAATCATTTGACACATTCTAATCATCATCATAAAGTTGATCAACAATCAAATTATCAAATCCCAGAGACAAGTTCAAATGACCAACAGCAAAATAGACTACCTGACCCCATACATATACTAATCTATAACTCAAAGCAGTCTCATTCATAATATCATTAGTTAAATTACAGTAAAATTCTTTTATTAGATCTGAGTCATAGTGCTACGGAAGCAGTGAGGCTTGCAATAAATGTCTCTCCAATAATAAAATGTCCAGTCCATGTTATTGAAACTCCTCTAAATTGATTGGATGGTCGAGAACGAACCTGATAGTGTTGAGATTCACTCATTTCTGTTCTATCGCGGAGGAGTAGAACTTGAAAGAAATCACATCGTCCACTATCAGGTGGACAGAAGAAATATGTCGAGGTGCTCAGACTGTTTTCTGAGCCCGCTCCTTTGTACATTTCTGAGGAGCCATAGGAGGTGCAATCGGTGGAGCAATTGTTGTGGAAGTCTCATCGAAATTTGAAGTAGAGTCTTCAACCATGGATAATATGACCCAAGACTCTTTCCCGAACAGAAGTAGTGTTAGGAATATTAATGGGAGCAGCCGAAGATGACGCAGCTATGGTGAGTCTCCTTCCTGGTGTCGAGTTGAGCATTATTCGACTTGAACGACATGATGGAGCCGTTGTTTTCTTTTCTAATACTGGAGCCGCTGTTTTCTTTTCTAACACCTAAGAGGACGTTTTCTCTTTATTCTTGCCTATATTATCAGAAAAACTACAGAGACCCAAACAAAATCAATAAATGAAGCTACCGTGAAGTGAGAAGGAGCAATATTGTAGAGAGGAGAGATAAGTCTTCAATGGAGTTCCATAAATCCCACACAGATGCTAAGTCCACGGTGGAGAAATCTTCAATACAATTTTGTGGGTGCTTGGGAGCTTGAGAGTTGTCAGATATGAGAAGGGGATGAGGGGCGTAGGCAATAATAGGAAGAGCACTTAGGGATTTTGAATCCTTTGGATAAAAACACATCTTTTTGTTTTTTAAAGGAAATAAGACATCAATAATGTAAAAAACAAAGTCCTAAAGCCCCTCGAAGAAGTTCAAACTTGGCTACATCACGAGGTTTCATAAAGATGTCCACGAGTTGCTTTTCCAAATATACATATGAGAGGGTGGCTACTTTATTCTCCACAAGCTCTCGATTAAAGTGGTACCTCAGATCGATGTGTTTCGTCCTTGAATGCTAAATTGAATTCTTAGAGATGTCTATGACACTTTTGTTATCGCATAAGATTGTCAACACATTCTGATTAATACTGTAATCTTCTAACATTTGTTTCATCCAAAGAAGTTGTGAACAATAACTAACTGCAGCGATATATTCAACCTCTGCGGTCGATAGTGAAATTGAATTATGCTTCTTACTATACCAAGAGATCAAATTGTTTCCTAAGAAGAAACAACCATATTCCAAAATTAGATGTCCCAATTACATACATGATAATCCTCTCGATAGTTGTCAGATGTGTTTCTTTCAAATTGGCTTGATAGTGAGCACATACACCGACGTTATAGCAAATATTTGGCCTACTTGCAGTCAAATACAATAGACTTTCGATCATGCTTTGACAAAAACTGACATCAATGCTTTTACCATTCTCATCTCTGTTTAGCTTTGTTGAGACACTCATAGGTGTTCTCACATGTCTAGCATTCTTAAGAATGAACTTCTTTATTAAAATTTTGGCATATTTGGTTTGCGAAAAAAAAATTCCATCTTTCACCTGTTTAATTTGCAAACCCAAAAAGAAATTCAATTCACCTACCATGTTCATCTCAAATTTAGATGTCATTAATTCAACAAATTCATCTACCATCTTCGGATTAGTAGAATCAAACACAATGTCATCAACGTAGATTTGAACAATTACCAAGTTAGATCTAACCTTTTTTATAAACAAAGTTTTGTCAACACTACCTCGTTCATATCCTTGCTTGATGAGATATTGTGTGAGCCTTTCATACTAAGCTCTCGGTGCTTGTTTGAGACCATAAAGAGCTTTCTTTAGCTGAAAGACGTGGTCTGTATGGGTTGAATTGATAAATCCTTTTGGTTGCTCGACATACACTTCTTCCTGTATGAATCTATTCAGAAAAGAACTCTTTACATCCATCTGATAGAGCTTAAACCCCTTCATGAATGCTATACCCAATAATAGTTTGACAAACTCATATCGTACCACCAGTGCAAAGGTTTCATCAAAGTCTATTCCTTCAACCTGAGAATATCCCTGAGCTACTAACCTTGCTTTATTTCTAGTTACATTGCCCTTTTCATTTGTTTTATTTCGAAACACCCATTTTGTTCCAATCACATTAGCATCCGATGGTCTTAGCACCAATTCCCATACATCATTCCATGAAAATTGAATCAATTCATCTTGCATGGTTGCTGTCTAGAACTTATCTTGTAGAGCTTCTTTAACATTCTTTGGCTCGAAAGAAGAGGTGTAACATAAATAACCCACAAGTTCTTGATAATCAACCCTTTTACCTTCTCTTATTTTTCTTCTTTCACTAACATCTCCAATAACGTTCTCTACGTGATGACTTCTTCTGATTCAGGAGGGAGGATCCCAGTTTAAGTCAGCTTCTCTCGAGTTTTGAACATTTACGGGTATAATTTCTGCATCGAGTGTTTTGATTAATTCATCATCTGAAGTAATTGACTGTTCTTCAATTCGTGTAGTTACTTCCTCAGTAGCAACTAATTGCAAATCTGGGCAATTCTTTAATCTTGTCTTATTGCTTGTTTGAGCTGATTCTGAGGATCGGTTCTGTGGTTTTTCTTCTGCCACTTGATCATTCAACAAAGATACGTAATCTATCACAACATTTATGAAGTCTAGCATTTCTTAGTTCTTTGATTATACACTCGGTAAGCTTTACTTTGAGTTGAATAACCAATGAAGATTCCTTCATCACTTTTGCTCTTAAATTTTTCGAGCTGTTCCTAATCTCTAATAATGTAGTGCTTACTGTCAAAGACATGAAAGTAACTTACATCTGGTTTCTTTCCCTTCCAAAGTTCATATGATGTCTTATTCAAGATGCTTCGAAGGTAGACTCTGTTACATATGTAGTATGTTGTATTGACTGCTTAAGCCCAAAAATGCATAGACGATTTTCTTCCATTCAACATTGATTTGGCCATTTCTTGAAATGTTTTATTTTTCCTTTCAGGAACTCTATTTTGTTGTGAAGTTTTAGGTGTTGAAAATTCATGTATGATTCCATACTCCTCACAAAAGTCATTAAAGCTTGTATTCTCAAATTCCATTCCGTAATCCGATCGAATTCTCAACACAACCATATTTTTCAGATTCATAACCTATACACATAGGCTTCTAAAAGCCTTGAAAGCATATGATTTTTCTTTCAAAAAGGATACCCAAGTATATCTCGAATAATCATCAACACAAGTTAGAAAATACCTCATTCCACCAATCCTATCTTGTTGTGTTGGACTAACCAAATCCATGTAAGTTAATTCAAGCATGATGAGGTAACATGTCTAATTTTTTTATGTGACACTTTCATCTTTGTTCATTGTGGGTAGCCTGTTCACAGCTTCCAATTTCTTCAACTTGCTAATAAGTTCATAGTTTACGTGCCTAAGCTTTTGATGCCACAAATCTATATTATTGTCACGTAAGGTTGAATTGTAGGTGGTTGTGACCTGCAATATGTAGCAGTTATTGGCTGATCGCTTTTCGCTCACAATTCATTCTCTTTATTTTGTTAACACCCTGCATTCATCACTTGTAAATTTAACTAACAAACCATCATCACATAGTTAGCTTATACTTACTAAATTAGCTTTTAATCCATCAATATGGTGCACATTCTTGAGGGGAGCCAATCCATTCACACATAATGCTCCTCAACCAATTACCAAGGCCTTCTTTCCATCTCCGAAAATCACATGCCCATCCACACAACTCTAATAATCGGTTACGTAATTCTTTTCCCTTGTCATGTTACGTGAACATCCACTATCAAAATACCAACCATTATGTGAAGTTACCTTCATCGATTTAAGAACTATGAGAGCTTATAACCCTTTTTAACCCAAGTGGATTTTGGTACTAATGACTGATTCTGAAATTTATATGAGAGATATAGGGTCTTTCAGTTCTGGCTTCTTTGAAACAACATTTGCAGTAACTTGTAGCATTTTATTCTTATGTGCCCAATAACTCCACAAAAATGACATATGGAAACAAATCTTCGATTCTTCCTCAATGTTTCTTCTTGGACAGATTTGGGTATATCAATTTTCTCATCATTCACCTTGGAGCACTCACCTTTGTAACCAATGCCTTAAAGATCCCTTTTAACCTTACAAATTTTCTAATTTTTCTATGCCTCTATTCAACATTCTCAAACCCTTTTTGGTACTTGCTAACTTCAGTCTGGATTCACCGAGCTCGTCTAAATCTACCATCAATTTCTTCTCTAAATCTTGGATAGTGTTCTTCATAAAGAAGTTTTCTTCGTTCAACATTTCATTCTTTCTACATGTTTTCACCCATTTTTCATACATCACTTCATAAGCCTCATAAATACTCTTCCTTTTATCATATGAACTACTTTCATCACTGTCATAATCTGATATTGAACCTTGACTTGATCTATCTCTGTTTTTCTCAAAACTTTCTGATTTGGCCCCCTTTTTATCTTCAGTTACTTCCTTCTTAGTTATTGTTAGGTATGCAATTGGATTTTGCTATACAAAGTAACTAATGTAGCACCATTTGCAATCTCTTCTTCACTACCATATTCACTTTCAGATTCATTCTCACTTCAAGTGCTAGTAAAAGATTTCCCTTTTCTCTTCTTTAAGGTATTAACACATTCTGCTTGCACATATCCAAAGCCTTGTGTTGGAGTTATGTAAATATAGTGCCCTGGAAAGCAAGTGTATTTACATGTACCTTAATCTTATTCAATTACAATTTCTAATGAAAATATTTATTATTAATGAAACAAAAGAGTTTGGTTTTATTTATATGAGCATTATATATCTAGTCAAAAGGCACCAAGATTCTTTTGTAAGTAATATACATAGACATTAAGATGTATGAGAAACATGTATATTATTATAATCTAAATTAATTGATTCACAGTTGAATAATCAAGTTGGTCACTTGATTATGGTTTAGACTGTAGTGTTGCGATTTATCTCC
>JANIHZ010000210.1:21170886-21183817 GCA_027478365.1 Erythroxylum rufum | reverse complement strand
AGATTGTACACAACTTTGTACAAGGGATTGCCTTTAGGGCACTACTCTAACAAACTCACAATACGTACATAAGTCGATTTATCGCACTAGACAAGTCGACTTATGGGTATTGTGACAAGATAAGTCGACTTACATCACATACAAGTCGACTTATACTAACAATTTTTACATATAATAAAAAAATGTATCGATACATTATATACAATAATATGGATTAAAAATATAACAAATAATTTATTCCAAAATTGTATAACATTTGGTTAAAACATAGCTTAAAAATTTGGCTACATTTTATAAAACGTAGCCAAATATTAAATAATTGGCTACGTTTTCATAAACATAACTAAATCACTTGGCTATATGTTTGGAATCATAACTAAAAAGTTTTCGCTACCTGTCCAAAAGGCTAATTGTATTTATCTACGTTTATAAAAACATAGCTAATTATATTTAATTACGTTTTTAAAAATGTAGCTAAAAACTTTTAACTACGATCTTGGAAATATAACTAATAGTTTTTAGCTACGAAAAAAAAGCATAATTGAAAAACGTCGTTTATAATTTTCAACTACGGAGAATTGACGACATTTTTGGCGATGAAATCAAAATGTAGCTAAACAGGCGACATTTTTAATACCATTAGCTTCTTTTTTTTGCCAAAGGTCAACTTTGATGTAGTGAGAACTTGTCCAATAAATTCATTTTTAAATAAGAGAGTTTTCAAATAAACAAATTATCTTACGCATAGTATTATTAAATAAATCAAATTATTTGACACGTAGAATATATTATTCACTATCTTACTTAAACGTGGAAGTGTAATATTCAAGAGGATTACATACTTTAATTAGTCCTTAAACGTTGTACGTATGAATTTTAAAAAATATGCATAAGTCTACCTTAAGTTTATACCTGTACTAAGAAGTAAACAAATAGTTATGATTTGGGTTCTTAATAACAAAGGTCAAGGGTTTCAAAACTCTTTTACATTGACCTTGACCAAAAACTTTACTTGAACCCCAATAGACTAATGGGGTACACTCATTTGGCATAACCTAACTGATATTTTATTTTATTTTTTAGAACAACTTATGCTAGTCTTAGCATTGCGTGTGCGTCCAAACGTTTTACTGAGAAAAAACGCTATGTGCATACTACTATTCATTACTACTGTTCATCTTCATTTTTTCGCTTTTGTTTTTATTCTTACGTATACTTCAGTGTTTCTCATGGCTCCGCGAACGTGATGAGGATCCTCCCCTTGACCCCAAACCTACTTATAGTGCAGTTTTAGGCCACTCGACGGTGGACGTCGAACTAGTGGCGTGTTCATGGCCTATCGAGGAGTTTATTGAACTAGAGGAAGGAGACATAACCCATATGACGGGGGAAGCTGATGCCGATGATCTGCTCTCCCAACCTTTCAAGTACAAGCTTGATAAATAGTGGGAAAAATCCGTTGTTATCAAACTTCTTGGACGTCGTATTGGCTATCGGATTCTCTATTCTCGGTTGACAAACCTGTGGCGTCTGAAAGGCCCCATGAAGGTTCTTGATTTGGACTATGAGTATTTTCTGGTGAAATTCATTGAATATAGCGACTTCTTGAATGCCCTCACCAATGGACCTTGGGTTATTTTCAGGCATACTTTATCGGTTCAACAATGGCAACCTGATTTTTGTCCCTCTCAAGGTAAGGTAACACGAGCTGTGACATGGATCCGGTTCCCTGAGCTTTCCATTGCTTGATATCATCAACAAATAGGGACAAACCGTGAAGATTGATGAAACGACACTATTGACGCAGAAAGGAAGGTTCGCGCGAGTTACTGTGGCCATCGACCTTACCATCCCTTTACGCAACACCGTGGAGCTCAATGGTAAGAACGTGTTGGTGGCTTATGAAGGACTCCCAACAATATGTTTCAACTGTGAAATGGTAGGACATGAAACTACCAAATGCCCATCATCCCCATAAGACTCAAATAGTCCCTCAAAGTTGGCTCCAAGGCAGAGTGTGGATTCCACACCGCAACGAGGACCGTGGGTACTGGGACCGCTACTCAGACAGAGGCACGTGATAACGGGTATGGTCCTTGGATGGTGGTGCAACAGCGAGCTCCTCCTGTCTTAGTCCAACTGCATAATCACAGAGACACTACTAAGCAAAGGACGGTTTCTAAGGTGGGAGGCTCAAGATTCGTAGCTTTGACATAGCTAGAGACTATGGATAATGACTCTGCTGCAGGGAGGGAGCCCATTGCTCCAAGAGATTTGACAGGAATTGGAACCCGGTTTAATTTCACTGATTTCGTTAGTATGGGACCTAAAAAGGGACCGGATGGCGCCTCCACTTCCTATGGCAATAAAAGAAGTAATCGGGCTGCTTTAAAAGGCAAATCTAAGGTTACTTCCCATCCGATTATTAGCACACGTCCAAAGTCAAATAGCCGCCCTTAGGTAGGTGCGACCAGCAGCACCGAGGTACCCCTTATTCCCACAGTTCAAGATAAAAATATTGCTATTAATATAACTTCCCATTCAGAGCTGATTTGTGATAACAATGTCCTAACGTCTAATGATATAGTAGTGGCAGAAAATTACCCCATGCAGGAAGGGTCTGATAATTCGGAAATGGAAGGTGGTGGACCGAAACCAGAATTATTACCTCCATTTGAGCCCCCCGATGACACGACGGCGGATTTAACTACAGATCTGAATGAGACGCAAGAGATGGATATCCTGGAGAGAGACACCACGGGCAATCTCTCGGATAACATGAACGTACACTCGGATGTACAGATGTCCTACCAATGCACAAGTATTTGATGTCAATTCTCTTATGGAATTGTCAAGGAGCGGGGGGAAGAATATATGGGCAATATTACGTAATTATATACATATATGTAACCCTAGTATTCTGGTTTTGTTTGAACCTCGCATTAGCAGGAACTGGGCTAGCACCGTGATTAAGAAGTTAGGTTTCGATTTTTCTTTTCGGGTTGAAGCTGTCGATTTTTCAGGCAGAATTTGGCTTCTTTGGAAAGATGGCATTAAGGTCTCTGTAGTCATCGCTCATCGACAATTCATTCATACCAGAGTCAAGTATGGTGATCTTTCCTTTGAATTTACGCCTGTCTATGCCAGTCCTCAACCGCAATCGCAAAAAATCCTCTGGCTTTTCTTAGGTTGGATAGGTCATCTTACTTCTGGCCCCTGGTTGGTGGGGGGCGACTTCAATACTAAACTGGAGGCTTCAGATAAACAAGGGGGAGCTACGGGCACTCGTATAGTGAATCATCACTTTAGGGATTGGGTTAATCAGAGCAAGATACATGATTTGGGTTTTATGGGGTCGAAATTCACTTGGCACCGAGGCACGATACAAGCCCATTTGGACCAGGTGTTTGATCGACTTCTTGGCTACGGGCTTTTCCCCATATAGTCAATCAACACTTACCTTTTCTGGGTTTCGACCATCGCCCCTTGTTATTTCATCTAACCAGCTCCCCACCTCAAGAACTAAGATCTACTGGGTTTCACTTCCAAAATGCCTGGTTAACTAATCCGGGATTCAATGAGGTAGTGTGTGAACATTAGCTTCCGAAGGATGAGACTTTCAACAAATCCCTCATCAATTTCACCCTCCATCTCACGCGTTGGAATAAAGAAGTGTTTGGCAATATCTTTCATCGAAAAAAACGTTTGCTTGCCCGGTTGGAAGGGATTCAGCGTGCGATGCAGAATGACCCGTCGGACGAGCTCCTTGACTTAGAAAAACGTTTGAGCACTGAACTCTTACATGTGCTGAGCGAGGAAGAAATCTATTGGCATCAACAAGCCAAATGTGAATGGATTTCAAAGGGTGATCGTAACACCAGATTTTATCATACCGTCACTCTTGAAAAAAGGAGGAAATTGAAAATTGATCATCTTTTTGATGACACAGGATCTCTAATGTCGGGCTTCGATCATCTTAGAGCTCTAGCGAGGAATTTTTTTCTCCACTTATATACTCCTGACACTGGGGTGGTTCATCCATTGCCACTTTCTAACGGCTTTCCTCAGATTTCAGCGGACCAGATTCACGATCTTGAACGTCCCATCCATGAAACTGAAGTCCGGAAGATAGTTTTTCCATAAACCCAAACAGAGCTATGGGCATTGATGGGTTCAATGCACTTTTCTTTCAAAACCAATGGGATACGGTCGGACCTTCAGTGGTCGCTCTGATTTTGGCCATTTTTCGTCTGGATCATTGGGAATAGGAATTCAACCGCACAATCCTAGTCTTAATTCCTAAAATTCCTGCACCTACCAGTATGACTCAGTTTAGGCCCATAAGTCTCTGTACAGTATTTTATAAAGTGATTGCTAAACTTATTGTTAATCGGTTGAAACCTCACATGGATTACCTTGTCAAGGAGAATCAATGTAGTTTCATTCCAGGCCGCTAGATCACCGACAATATCATCATTGCGCAGGAAGTTATCCATTCGATGAGGAAGAAATAAAGTAAACAAGGATACCTTGCTCTGAAGGTCAACCTGGAGAAAGCCTATGACAGGCTACGCTGGGATTTTATTCATAATACCTTAACTGATATTGGGATACCTTGTAACCTCATCAGGGTCATTATGAAATGTGTGACGACAGTGTCCTTCCAGATAGCTTGGCAGGGAACTCTTTCCAACCCTTTTACGCCTTCCCGAGGCATTATACAAGGGGATCCGCTTTCTTCCTATCTTTTTGTGCTTTGCATGGAACGTTTAGGGCAACTTATTACTCAGGCTATTCAACAAGGTCATTGGAAACCAATGCGGTTAAGCTCTTCAGGACCTCCCTTATCGCATTTATTTTTCGCTGATGACCTTGTTCATTTTGGCGAAGCAACTGAGGCGCAACTGCAAGTAATCACCAGGACTCTGGAAACTTTTTGTAGGGCGTCAGGGCAAAGCATTAACTTTACGAAAACCCGGATATTTTTCGCCAAGAATGTTTCTAGCACTACCGCTTGTTGTCTTAGCCATGCGCTGCAAGTTACCAGAACAACCAATCTTGGGAAATATTTAGGAGTCTCTTTGCTCCATGAGCGTACCACTCGTAATACCTATTAGTATATTTTGGATAAGACCCAACAAAAGCTGAATGGTTGGAAATCTAGGATGTTATCTCTAGTAGGTAGAGTTACCCTCACACAATTCGTAATCTCGTCTTTGCCTATCTTCACGATGCAAACGGTATGCCTTCCTCGCCACCTGTGTGATGATCTGGAAAAAATAATGAGGGACTTCATTTGGGGGTCACAGGATAGACAAAAGAAAATTCACCTTGTCAATTGGGCTAAAGTGTGTACACCCAAGAAAGCGAGGGGTCTGGGGCTTAAGCGCATTCGATTGATGAACGATGCTCTCCTTACGAAACTCGGATGGGACTTACTTACTAGACTCCGGGCTCTATGGGTCAAGACTCTAAGGGCTAAGTACCGAGTCGACACTCATCATATACTGCTGACGTTAGCAAGGAATGGAGCTTCGATTTTTTGGCGAGGGATTTCAGCGACGTGGAATATTGTGCGTTAAGGCGCTAAATGGCAAATAGACAATGGAAGACACATCCTTTTTTGGCTTGACAACTAGCTAGACAATTGGGCCCTCTTTATTTAGTGGCTCAAACTGAAATCCCGGAGAGCATTCTCAATGCTACAATCTCTAATTTTCAGGACGAGAGTGGCAATTGGAATTGCCAATTCTTCCAAAATTATCTCCCCGCCACTATTTGCATGAATATCGCATCCACCAATTCCCACACCAACGACCATGAGGACGATCAATTGATCTGAGGTCAAACTACTCATCGGAGATTCAACGTAGCATCCGCGTATGATCTTATTGAGACTATTAACACAGACGTTGTTAACAGGTCTTGGGAGGACATATGGAAGTGGGCAGGCCCTCAGCGAATCAAGTCTTTTCTCTGGCTGGTGGCTAAGGGAAAATTGTTAACCAATAAGCAACGTGTGATTCGTCATCTGACTATGGAGAATGGTTGTAATTTCTGTAGCCAAGAGGAATCGCTTTTACACACTTTACGAGACTGTACTCGGGTAAAATCCTTCTGGCACAAATTTCCTCATGACATGGTTGGTGGGGACTTCTTTAGTCAGGAGGAGGGAATCTGGCTCAGGTCAAAGTTTAGGTGTCACGTGCAACTGAATCAGGTAATGTGATCTACTATTTTTGGCGTAGCCTGTTAGTTTCTTTAGAAATGGCGTAATCACAACATTTTTTAGCCGGGTTTTGTTTGGCCACTTAACGGTACTAAAATTGTCATGGACTATACTATTTGGATCACATAAGACAGTGCGATGGAAAACCGGTCTTTTAGTGCCAAGGGCTTCCGTTGGGTACTTTAGTTGGTTGGACTAAACCCATGGAAAGATGGGTTAAGCTTAATACGAATGGTTCAGTAAAACCGGAGTACAATATTGATTCAGCCGGTGGAGTGATAAGGAACCGCCAGGGACACTGGTGTGTCGGCTTCTTACAGAATATCGGAGTCGGTGACCCTCTTTTTGTCGAACTCTGGGGGTTGTATTCAGGTCTCATGCTGGTATGGGATTGGGGATATAGGCGCGTGCTAGTGGAAGTGGACTCGTTAAAGGTCATTAATATTCTTTCTTCATCCCAAAGTGGTCTGACTGGGAATTCTTTTTTGGTGACAGATATCCGAGACTTGATTCTTCGAGCATGGGAGGTGCAACTTAAGCATACACATTACGAAGGGAATCAATGTGCAGATCAATTGGCTCATTTAACCTCTTTCGCAGAGGAGGGCATGCATATCATTCAAGAGCCTCCACCAAACATTTTAGATGCACTTTCCCGAGACATAAATGGAACCCTGTACAATAGAACCCTTCGTATAGGTCTAGGCGTTAAGAGATAGTCCTTTTTGTTTTTCTTTCCATTGTTAAAAAAAAAAAAAAGAATAAGCTAGCATTAGAAACAAACAATCCTTCTTCTAAGTTTCTTGGCTAGGTTCACTTATCCTCCAGATATATGGAATTTTAACTTGGCATTTTATACACTGCTAGTCGTCACCCTCTGCACTACTGGCGTCATGATGCCAGCGACTGCACCGACAAGAAGGAGAGCAACAGACGACGGTAGCACGATGACTACACTGTCGAACGGGGCAGTGACAGACAACGCAACAATAACGATGTAGTGAATGACTCACCGTTTTCACCACCCTGCCCACGCGCTTGACGCCATCTCCATCGGTGACAGCCCAAGCGAATCAACACTAGACTATCGATGCCCCCAACTCCTGTCAACGTCAGGCTCTGACAGTGCTGATCAGCACTGGTGATATTCGTCGGGTTCAGACCCATCATCTACGGAGTTTATGGTGGCCTCGGTTCCATTTAGACAAAATCACGCGTAGCTGTGTAATTTCTGCAGTATTTTCTATGTTTGTGATTTCATATGTAATTTTTGCTTCTATAAATGTAAAATTTTAGTTTATACAAATATTTGTTATTTCTGCATCTTTGATTTATGCATGCACTTTATGGGATTTGTGACCAAAAAAAAAAGTATGATAGCATGATTTTAAGAGGCATTAATATAAAGTTATCGTTACAAAAAATAGTGATATATATTGATTATCTTTTTATTTTAAATTATTTCTCATCTTTTTTATTTTCTTATCCTCATCTTGTTCAAAACAAAAAGATCAAACCTTTTATATATCAGAAGATATACTATCATGAGATTTAACAGGATTAGAGGTTGTTCATATGTAATTACGTTGTATGTGGAACTTTCCTCTAAAACTTGATCAATAACGTTCTGTTCACCTTTTTTCACGAGAAGTCCTCAAATATAACGTGTAAGTAAAGTTACCTTTATCATTAATTAAGTCCACTCAAAGATTGTGATGTGTCACCAACTTACTCATCAAAATCCTGAAACAAAGTTATGCATTAAATTCTTATTCGTTACCATTAATATCAATGAGATTAATGCAATATATATATTGATGTTGACTAATCAACAACTTATTACTGGTCTAAGAAAAAAGGACTTACGTTAATCACGATAAATCATGAATTCGAAACATGATGCACAAAGTATAATTATGATCATATTTTTCATTTTGGTCCACATTTGTACCATATTAGATAGTTATCATGTCGCTCTTGAATGTAAAAATAATGCTAGAGACACTTAAAAAAGTTTGTTACAAAAGCCTGAGCGTAAAACTTAATTTAGTAGTGTATGTTTAACATTTCGTAGGAGCGGCTCAGATTCTTAATACACGTGATGCCATATGCCTCCATTTTGCAGCACTTTCAAAGCATCTTTGATAACCTTTTCTATATAGTATTCAAAAGTTAAAAGAAAAATATTATTTAGAATTTTAAATTATTTAAAAATATTTAAGAGATATGATATAATAACCTTTATTACTATCATAATGATTATTATTTAAATTATAAAAGCATATTAATAAAAATTTAATGATATACGTGACTAATTTAGTTAATATAAATTTAATACAAGAATCTTTGAAATAATTACTATGTAATTATTCTTGGACTAGTCTTTCCGCCTGAATCTTAGTCCTTCTAATTAGAGAAGACTAAACTCTAAAGAGAGACAAACGTGATATTGACCAAGAAACCTAGGTATTGTACAGCCATGGTACGTAAACACACAATGTTCTATTTTGTTTTGTTAAAATGAAAAATAATAGCAGGTCAATTACATTTCAACAATATGAAATCAAACCCGCAAGGAAAAGAAATTAAAACGAAATAAGAGAAAACTTTAATCGACTGCAAAATCTGAAAGCAACAATATAGACGGACAATTATTTCAAGTTTTGTTCCTTTCTCTGGGCCTGTAGAGTTGATAAAGCGGACGACATGAAGTCGAAAGATCGTATGTTCAATTCTTTTTAATTACGATCTTTAGATCGAATTTACCATATAAGATTTGTTTAATATAAAATACTCAATTAATATAATTTAACGTAATAATATATAAGACTTGCCTAGTATAAAATATTCAATTAATATAATTTAAGACTATTGCGTTAATTTAAAATTTTAACCAGCATACATCAAAAGGTAACATCAGCGACTCCTCTGCTTCTTAAAAAAAAAAAGTTGTTCCTTATTTGTTTCTGCATGCGGCAAACAGATGCACTTTTGCTAAATATCCCAATCATTACCGCAACTTCCAATCCGCATTTCACGCCTACAAATCAAAGGACCAGTCAATGCATTCTCAACTCGATACCATGTACACTCTCCCACGTGTCAGCCGTTTATTAGGTAGAGCTCAATTTGGAGTGATCGGTTCATTTGACTGCTTATGCTGACAACCAATGAAAGACTTCTACACCACCTCCGCTGCACACTGTGTAAACTGAAGAAAGCTCTGTGCTTTGCAAACAAGGTGATGGTGGACCCTCTGTGTTTGGCTTTTCGGCTCCGAGTTGGTGCGTAGGACCACAAGAACCATCATCACTCACAAACTCTGAAATTCCCACCCCATCATGCGTCTCTCTTTACACTCCTTAAAGCCTTCCTTTCGCTTTTACTCTGCACCCATTCCGCTGATGAAGCAATGGAAGACTCTCCACACTCACCGGTTCCTGGCACGCCCGGAATCGTAGAAGTAAGATCCGAAATGGGGTCCGGGAGTTTGGGATATCTCTCTGAACAGAATGCTGGTAAACTCGGGACAAGAAAGGTGGGGTTAAGAGCAGAAATCGATACCTCTCCGCCTTTCGGTTCGGTTAAAGAGGCTGTGACCCGGTTCGGTGGAAGCGGATCTTGGACGCCTTACTACATGCTTGGAGAAAATTTAGTAAGTGCCAATTAGTGTGGAAATATCAAATGATGATACAGTGTTTCGACATCTTTTGTTTTAATTTTTTTCTAATGCTTGTGGGTTAGTCGTGTTGTAGGTCTAATGGCTACTAACATATATAATTATATAGGGTTGGGATAGTTTTCTGTTTTCAACCTGGTGGTCGGTGAGAATGTCGTATTATATGATGTATTCTCTGCACTGCAGCATTTAAAATACGTTAAGCTAAAAATAAAATCCTCAAGACATTCGTAAGCGTCACCTTTGCAGTGCTAATTACCCACAACTTATATCTTCAGTTGCTATAGTAACAATTTATGATTAAAATTTATGTAGAGATTTGTTAGATTGCTTTATTACTTCCATAACTTAGGGTCTGTGTGGACTGCCTATACGAAGCAGGGTGTAGAGGGCTTCGACATAAAGAAAGTGGAGGGGCAGGCGGCAGAGTTGGAGAAGGACCTTATTGTGAAAGAATTGGAAACGCTGGATGTTCTTGAAGAACTTGGAACAACCAAAAAAATCGTGGAGGAGTTGAAGTTGCAACTACAGAAAGAAGCTTTAAGACGCATGGCAATCCCACGTGAGCAGATTTCAAGTCCTGCAAACAATGAAAGCCCATACCACCAACAGAGGTTGGGATGCTTGAGCCCCTGCCCTTCCTCATCTCCTGACTTAATCCTAAAGGAGTTGAAGCAGGCCAAGTGGAACCTTGGTAAAACTATTAACAATCTTGGGGTGATTCAAACTTCCGTTGAGTCTTTGAATAAGAAAATGAAGAGAGAGAAATCCTTCATAGCAAAAACCCGCAGGAGGCTAACATCGAAATTTGCAGGATTGTTGTCTCTGGAGGATGAGCTAAAGCAAGCTAGAGTGAAGCCAATAACTGCGGATAATGTGCAATCCGAGTACAAGGCAGATCGGTTGAGAAGAATGGCTGAAGTAGAAAAAAAGGATGTTCGCAAAGTTGTATCTGCTAATAATGTTGAATTGAGGCTGCTTGCAGCCAAAAAGATGGAGGAAGCAGCAAAGGCAGCAGAAGCTGTCGCCCTTGCTGAAATCAATGCTCTATCCAGCTATGCGAGATCACCAGGCTATATCCTGCCGCAGCCTGAGCAAATAGACCCATTTGAAGCGCAATCGCCTTTAACCCCGAAAGCTCAGCAAGCTCACGTGATTTCCATGAAGAAAGCAGAAATCAGAAAACTTGGAAAGCATGAAACTAGTTTCACTAAGATGTCTATTCTAAAGAAGTTAAGGGAAGCAGCAGAAGAAGTGAAGCAAAGTAAGGAAGCCTTGGAAGCAGCTCTGAATAAAGTTGATATGGCTAACAGAAAGCAATTTGCTGCTGAAGAGGCTCTCCGCAAGTGGTTGCCAGGTGACGACGATCAAGAGGGTCAACCAGCATACCATAACACCAGGTTTAGTAACTTCCATTTGCATCAACCTGATAATCGTCATGGTTCTCCACTAAATCAAGTGAAGCATCCCAGTCCAGTTGTTGATGATCCAAAGCCTGTTTTGAAATCAACAGTCTCGATGCGGGATGTATTAAGCAGGAAGCAGGTTCTGTCTCGTGAAGAAAATGCTGCAACAAGGCCAATGGAAGGCCATTCAGATAGGCAAAAGGTGGCACTGAGTCAAATGCTTCAGGAACTAAGAGAAGATTTGTCATTTCATCCAAGGCCAGAGAAAGATGTTGGTGAACAAAAGCAGTTCTATGCGCAAAGAAGAAAATTTGGGTTCATTCACATATCTTTACCCATGACAAGACCAAGCAAGAAAAAGTCCCAAGATTCTAACAATATGATGCATTAGATATATAGGTGAGTGATTTCTCATCAAGTAATGCTATTTTCAGTTGTGAGTGCATTACAACTTGCTTTTGTTGGTTTCTTCTTTCTTTCTTTTTTATGGTACAAAGATTGCCTTCGTTGTTCCAGTGTGGTTTAGGTATTCTTTGTATTGTTCGAATTTGCTGTGTGTATTCCTTATCCCTACAAAATGTATTCTTGATTTGGTGGATTGATGCTCCTTTACTTAATGTATGTCGAATTTCTGTTTTAATTATTCCAACTTAATGGACGACATACGTATATACTCGGAATTTCCTTTCGAGTCATGCAACTACTTATGGATGGATTCTCCGAGTCATAAATTGACATTAAGTTTGCTAGAATGGAAAGAGGAAGCTTCTGATCTTATTTAAATTTAAGTTTGATATCAATTATTTGTAATATTTAAATAAATCATTCACGCCAAAAAATTTATATTAATTAATTTAAAAATAAACAAAACCATTACGCTCGTATGAAGAATTTTTATATTTTTAAATATGTTAAATGGTAATAATAGGAGAGACTCTCATTTAAATCATGTGTAATGTTTTTTTTTAATTAAAGAATATATTAAAGAGGGAGTATAAAATGCTTGGGCTTAGATCACCGCAGGCAGGCAAATGTAATCTTCTAATAGTTGCTCACTTACATGAAAGCAAACTATAATAAATTGAATCTAGACATCATTCACTTTAGGCTTACAAGATTAAGATGAGAGGGATGTAAAATAAGCATAGTTTTATCCGGTAGCTCTTCCTAGTTGCAAGCATTTAATATGAACATTTAAGAGGTTCCAATTGAGAGCCAAAAGGAGTTGGTGATATTCAGTTGGATACCTGTGACAAAGAACTTCCCTTATCTATTCTAGTATGTTATCGTAGGTCCTGTTTAGTTGGATGTTAATTAATAGAACAGAATGAAATATAATAAAACGAAACGAAACGGTTTGTAATAGAATGGAATGTAATATAGTGAAAAGTTGTTTGGGAGAGATAAAAGGGTTCATAATATAATGCAGTGAAATGTTGTTTGGAAGATAGATAGAATGAAATTTAATTTATAATAAATGACTTTTATACCCCTTATATTAAAATGGTAGTTGCAAGAGGTTTATTATTTTATTATTAATTATATAAAAATATTAGTATTAATTATTTAATATATTTTACTTTATTTTATGTGATTTAAATTTAAAAATAATTTATT
>JANIHZ010000210.1:21068794-21086285 GCA_027478365.1 Erythroxylum rufum | reverse complement strand
ACACCAAATTTAATATAAAAAAATTCTTAAAGTATTTAAATTTGGTGTAATTGTTGGAGATGGCCTTAGACGTCTTTGTGTGTTTAGTGCAAAACTATAATTTCTTGATAGCTTCCGTATCTGACAAGACTAAAGTGGTAAATAGAAGATGACTGAATTAGTGCTAGTCTTTTCAAGCTTTTAGTTTTTTTTTAATAATAAAAAGATTGCCAACACAAAATCTTAATCAAGACAGAGAAAATCATTGATTATGTGATCAAGTTTAATATTTCAAAACTTTTGCGATTCCTCTATAATAAGATCACTTGTTCTTTAAATGTATTATGGCACAAGGTAATTGGCTTTTTTAAATCTGCAATATAACCAAGACTGCTGGAGTGGAATAGTTGAATAGCTATGTAGGATATAGAATTTGAAAACGATGATGTTACTATGTTTAGAAAATCTTTCAGCTTCAGGGTATATGTCAATTAAAATATAAAAGATTATAACTATTTAGAGGCAATCCTTAATGAACATCATTACATCAGTCAACTCATAACACAAAAGTATGACATGTTACCATGCACAACATTTTAGGAAATGGAAAATTTGTAAGTACGAGGATAAATTGATGCACAGCTCCTAAGCAGCTCATGTTTTCCTTGGTTAATATACGCATAGTTATGACAAGTTGAAAACATGTACCATAGTTAGACCTATAAAAATAAGATATAGGGATAAAAGATAGTGATAAACACGAAATCTTCAATCAAGTCATTGATCATAAGAGAAGTACTAGTATAATTAACATTCCTCACCCATTTGTCATCGTTAATCGAGAGGACGTTAATATCAACACTACGACACTACTTGTCCGGTAGTAATAAAATTTCAACTGTATTAAATTTGGATTTGAAAGAATTGCAAGTAATGATGACCCACGTCTCTGTGTGATGTTTCCCACAGAATATTAAATCCAAAATGAAAAATTCTGGGCTGTCCCATTAGTCTGAGTATCATCACATCACTGAATTGCCTCCAACCAGCACCGAGTGTGATGTTTCCACTGGCTAAAGTTCCCAAATTTCGGATATGACACCACCCTCCGCTTCTCTCTTAAGTCTTAACTCTTATCCATTTTATCCGATAATTTTGGGCTTGGAATTGGAACCGACTACCCTTCTTCTATTCTATCGGCTCTTTGCAGCCCTTGACTGAACAAAACACATAATCACTAACCAGGCCACTTGGAAGAGACTCAGCTGGTGGGACCTCGCAGCTTTTCGGCTAGAAAGTGTTAGCCTTAGTTCTACTCATATCGGATTAGCTTATTCATACCATAAACGTCCAGTTGGTGCCTTTATCAATCAAGTATTCCTAATGTAGGGTTTAGTCGTATTTTTCATAGTAGTGTATGATATTTGTCGCCTACTCTCTGACGTAGAGTATTATACTTAATACTAGAATGTGTGTGTATGTTTGTGTGAGATGGAAATATAGAAATGTTCCTGTTGTTCCCCTGAAAAAGTTGATATATTGCATCCAGTCTGATGTCTTCAGCAAAGACACGTGAAAGTCTAATCAAACTTGTGTGGTTCTGGCTATCCATGCCACCAAGTGACTTCCTCAACCTATGTAGTTGGAATCTTGGATCAAGAGAGAGGTAAGTAAAAAGCAATCCATTGTGAAATATGTTAAATTTTTCGTAGAATAGAGTGACTTGCCAACTGAAATTTCGTAGGAATGGAGATATAAGGGTATCTACAGGATTGAACTTATACAAACATCGATATCTAGGAATGCTCCCAAGACTGAAATTTATAAGACAGTCAATATCAAATTAAAGCTGGTTCTAATTATATTATTTTGATTTTTTGTGGTAATTTGTGTGTAATTTAAGACTTATTCTTATATTAAAATTTAACACATCTAATAAAATATAATTTATAATCTCTTATGTCATATATTTAGATGGACAATGATTGCAAATGTATGTTGTCAAGATAAAATAAAAGACCAACAGCTTAAAAAGCGAGGTTAAAAGTTTTCACACTCTGAGCCTCAAGAAATTGCCAAAAACTTAATCAGTGGCGTAAAGGATCCAAACACATTGGGAGTTGGGATGTTTTTGATGCTAAAAGCCAACAATCCAGAAAATGGAAATGAAGCAACACTTTCACCTCACATCATCTTTCACTAACTAAAGATGCAGTGAAGACCATTTGTTCTGAGATATGAATGCAAACATGTCTCTGTCTCTGCTGCTACACCATTCAAACTTCCACACAGCCACAATATCTTTGTTTATCGATATTTGACGGGTCCACCAACCCATCTTTTATGACTTGTTCTCTCTTATTGTGCCATCTTTGGAACTGCGTTCCTTTTAACTCTTTGTCCAAAGTAATCTTGTTCATGAATACACATGATTAACGAATAAGGAAAAAGAAAAGTACTAAATATCAAAGTACCCACTCCACTTAATAATTCGCATAAAGCACATCAAATTGATCATTAAGTGCAATCATTAAACAAATGGGGTAATGCAATGCACGCAAAGTCACAGTTGAAAATTTTAATCTAAACGTCATACCCATCCCTTTCCTTCCAGATTGCAGAGTCTATCGTATACTAATATCCTTGGTAGAAAATTACCACTCCGATTATTGCTTTGTGACATTACCCCATTAGGCTAAGTTGCTTGAAAAATAATTTGATCTTATACTGCTAACAGCTCATGTTGGGTTGTTTTACAGGTGCTTTACGACTGTCATTAACTCATTATCGCTCCAAGGAAACGTTTTGAACTACCCCACTCTCCTGTAGCTAAAGTCCCGTCAAACTTTTGACTGGATGAGAGAAAATGAATAATGAATGCTTCATTTGATTTTAACAATAAAATGATTAATAAGAGAGACAATGACTCTTACCTTCGTGGCCCCGATGCAATGAAGCTGGTGAATAAAGCAGGGTAAAAAGGTAAATATACCCTAACAAATTACAAGCGCAGCTGGAGCCATTCATGGAGTTGTGCATGTGAAATTTGCAATAATCCTATGGTCAGAACGACAGTTATATCACACACAAGTTTAAGTGAGATTCTATTCTAAAATTAATTGGTAATAGGTGTAGTAATTTACTAGACTTATATGTTAGTCTTCTTTTCCCTCTTTTTTTAATATAGGACACTCACATATGGGTATTCTTAACACTTCCCTTTAAGTGCAACTGGAACTAGACATCTAGTTGTCACTTGAAATAAACACAGTGGTAATCGGACCGGGCTACTAAGACTGGACATCCAGACGGACAATCAAGAAATTAATAATTTGAACCAAACTTACTCTGATACTATGTGAAATTTGTAATTGACCTACGGACCCACATAAGAAGAAAAGTTAAACCACACACAAATTCAAGTGAGATTTTATTCTAAAATCAATTGATAATAAGTGAAATAATCTATTAAACTTATATATTAATCTTCTTTTTTCTCTTTTTCTAATACGAGACACTTATATATGAATATTCGTCTGTAAATAGCAATCAAAATCTGCAACCTGATCTTGTAACTTTCGTAAGAAACTGGATGTGAAGCATTCAATGGTTGTGAGTTACAGTGTTTGCCAATTAGTTTAGGATGGAAAAGGATATGACTGGATTTCTAATATTGTAAAGTTGCCACATTTAGCATCGACTCACGTTAGGCTGTCCTGTATAACTTTTACTTTCTCCACCCTATAAGTTAGGAGTTAACTGAACCTCATGTACCTTTTTACCTTTATTGATTGAATGAGGGTGAATCTTAAATAGGGACGTTGAGAGTTGACCTTCAAAGCCAACGTGGGTTAGTTAAACTGATACAGAGTGTGAACACATAGGGGAGTTGAATATTTAACAGCTTTGAATTTAGGGTTTTATAGGTCGAATTTTTTTTGTTAGTAATACGAGATCCCTGAAACGAGATGCTTTTGTCTTTTCTTATTAAAATTGCTTGTTCACAGTTTCAATCTTTACCTACATTTTTTGACTTTATGCGTAGTTCTAGCAAACCCAAGTCTTCGCAAGAGTTTGTATCAAAAAAAAGTCTTCGCAAGAGTACTTGAAGGATTATTCTTTTTTATTTTTCTCGATAAGGATTATTCTTATGCGTATCTACTCATTTTCTCATATTTCTAGGAAACATTCAACATAAATTAACTTTGAATTCACGTAAGTTACTTAATTCTTGTCCATTTCTTCCAGATCGATATAGAAAAAGCCTAGGCCTGTATTCGATAAACTGTATTCATGTTTAACTATAAGATGTTTTTGATAAATTATGAAGGTCAATAAAAATAAAACAATTTAATTTTTACGATCTACCTTTATTAATGTCATATATTGTCTTTATATGGGGTAAAAAAATTTAAAATCTTTCTTTGTGGAAGACAATATATTACAATCAGGTGTGAATTGAAGCAGCCTTGATAAATTGCAACTCAAAGTCAACTCCATGAATTTGCTTGCAAATTTTGATAATACCAGTGCCGGTGGATTGCGACCAATCATATGATCTATCGCCACCGTTTCACACACATTTCAAGCAATAGAAATAAAACACTTGCGTATACGTGAAGGACATTGAAGAATGGTGGCGATATGGATAATGTAGAAATAGATATGAATATGAAATAAATGACAGTTATTTTGGACTCGTTTGGATACTTTTCAAACAGCTTAAGAACGGTGGGGATATGGATATGGATATAGATATGGAATAAATGACACTTATTTTGGACTCGTTTGGATACTTTTCAAACAGCTTTGAGTGTCACAAACAGCTAATACCAACATTTAGAAAGCAACTTTTTAATAAGTTTATTGAAGGTAACTAGCTGAAAACGAAAACTCTGCAATATATGAGCGTTTTCGTCAGCTAAAATGAAATGTAGTAAAAATCCAACTATATCCTTTCGTAAATGTATCTACCACCAGTAGTTAAAGAAGAAAAAAGAGCATGAAACACTTCAACTCTTGTTTAAATAAGGACATTTTTTTCCACTTTTTCTCTTCTACTTATTTGTGATACGAGGCAGCCTTCAATTCTTCCATATGTGTAATTGAGTAATTTTTTGATGTTTAAATTGTATTCTTAATTCACTTGTAATTAAGTACTACACGCATCATATTTTTGTTAGTTTTAATATACAACAATTTCTAGTAAATAAGATAACCTAGTTGAAGTTCCTAGATACCTACGTTTATAGAAACATTATTTGTTCTTATAATTGTTTTATACATTTATAGGTTAGTAATAAAATATTGATCTTAAACGAAAATAAAAATAGAAAGAGCCGCATAAATTTCACATAGATGATGAAACAGTATAGGTGAACATAACTTCTCTAAAATCTAAATTCTTATAAGAATATTTAACGAAATACTAAGATATATAATATTTATACCCTTGTAATTTTTTTAAGTCATGTCTTCTTAAGTCATTTTACACATAAACAGCTAATCCAAAACAGCTAATTTTATCAAATATCTCTAACAAACAGCTAATATAATCCGCTGATAAAATCAACTATCAGCTATCAGCTGATGCAATCAGTTGATTGCTAAACAAGACCTTTACCTTTTTTTGTTCTTATTTTAATTGGAATATTTAAAATGAAAATGAAAATCTTTTTTATGGACAAAACCTCTGGCTCAAAAGGCCTTGTCTTCCAATATCTAAACAACATTCACCTAGTTACATTGATTTTTGTTTTTCTCTTTTCCATCTTTTTTGAATTTGTGGACGACTTCTATGCTTGACTTCAAAGTTTGGTTAGGTTAGTATTCATTATTTTCCCAATAATTATTCATCAATGTTAAAGTTATAACATTTACAAACACATTTCATAAATTCCAAATTGTTGAACAAAACGTACCACAATCATCACGTCATCTTAGACTCATTAATCCTCCAAATTTTCCAAGAAATTGAATTGGGTCATAAGAGTGTCAAAGTAATTAAATTAAATGGATTTTGATTCCTTAAGTAAAACAAAAGGATAAAACAACCTTAGAATCTGAAATCCTTCGCCTCATAAATTACAATTTTTCATAATTGACACATTATTTTCTTTTCTTTTCTTTTCCTTTTTGTCGGTTCCCCAATATTATCTTTCCCGTTCCATGTACAAGTACAACGCTACTTGACATTTTCTCCGAAACATCGCTCAGACATGTATAAGTACATTCACAAAAGAGCAAAGAGTCGCCACTGACAAGAATATAGTGACAAACTTCTTCCAAAGCGAAGAAGATTAGATTTTGATGGTTATGGAGTCCGGATCTCCACCGCCTCCGAAGAAGAAGCCGCTAACTCGGCTTAACGACTTCGTGGCCGAAAGCTCTGTTGGCAAACGCTTCAAACTCTCCGAACGTAAAACCACCTTCACCACCGAGTTGCGCGCCGGCACCGCCACCTTTCTCACCATGGCTTATATTCTCGCCGTCAACGCCTCCATACTCTCCGACAGCGGAGGCACGTGCTCTGTCGCCGATTGTGTCCCTCTCTGCTCTGATCTCAGATTCTCTATCTCCAACTGTACTGGCTCGAGCTTGCGAATCGTACAGCCCGATCCGTCATGCAAATTCGACCCTGTTAATCCTGGCTATGCCGCATGTGTAGAGAAAGTACGTAAAGACCTTATAGTTGCGACTGCTGCTTCGTCGTTGATTGGCTGTGTGATAATGGGCGTGCTTGCTAATCTTCCATTAGCGTTAGCTCCAGGAATGGGGACCAACGCCTATTTTGCTTATACAGTTGTTGGTTTTCACGGGTCGGGTAATATCTCGTACCAGAGTGCATTAGCTGCTGTCTTCATCGAAGGGTTGATATTTCTAGCCATTTCAGCCATTGGGTTACGAGCAAAACTCGCTAAACTGGTCCCGAAACCTGTTCGGATCAGCTCATCTGCTGGTATCGGTCTTTTTCTCGCATTTATAGGGTTACAGAACAACCAAGGTATTGGTTTAGTTGCTTACAGTTCATCTACACTAGTTACACTCGGAGCCTGCCCAAGTTCGTCACGTGCGTCGTTAGCTCCCGTTATGACGTTTCCAAACGGAACCGTTAGTTTGATACCGGGAGGTACAGCCTCAGGCGACATCATGTGTCTCAACGGAAGAATGGAGAGTCCGACGTTTTGGCTGGCCGTTGTAGGGTTCGTTATAATCGCGTATTGTTTGGTCAAAAACATTAAAGGGGCTATGATTTACGGAATTCTATTCGTGACGGCTGTCTCTTGGTTCAGGAACACAAAGGTAACGGCGTTCCCTAACACAGCTTCAGGAAACGCAGCGCACGAGTACTTTAAGAAAGTGGTGGATGTACATTTAATAAAAAGCACAGCTGGGTCGTTGAGTTTTAAGAGCATAGGTAAAGGTTACTTTTGGGAGGCTTTGGTCACGTTCTTGTACGTTGACATTTTGGACACCACTGGTACACTCTATTCGATGGCTCGATTCGCCGGTTTCACCGATCAAAACGGTGACTTCGAGGGTCAATATTTCGCCTTCATGTCCGATGCCACGTCAATCGTGGTGGGGTCATTGCTTGGGACTTCACCTGTGACGGCGTTTATAGAATCGTCAACCGGAATACGGGAAGGAGGGAGGACCGGTCTAATGGCGTTAACGGTGGCGGGTTATTTCTTTCTAGCGTTTTTCTTCACGCCGTTGCTGGCTTCCGTACCTTCTTGGGCCGTGGGTCCACCTTTGATATTAGTAGGAGTGCTGATGATGAGATCAGTGGTTGAGATTGACTGGAACGATATGAGGCAAGCGATCCCTGCATTCTTGACGTTGATTCTCATGCCTTTGACCTATTCTATAGCTTATGGGTTGATTGGTGGGATTGGGACTTACATTGTCTTGCACTTGTGGGATTGGTGCGTGGAGCTCTTGGCGAATTATGGTGTGATCAAAAGCGAGGTTGAAGGTCATACTGCTACTGGGGTCCATAACCATCATGAACGTAGTGCCGCACGAGCTGAACTTGATGCACATAGTGCCGCACGAGCAGAACTTGACGCTTAGATAATTTACGCATCTATTTTCCTTTTGGCTCTCCTTTTTCTTTCCCTCACTAAAGATCCTTTATTTTTTTTTATGGAAAAGAAAACTGATCATGGGGAAGCACGAGGATCGTCCAGAATGATGTTGATTAGGATGGTTGGGCAGAAAGCTAGTGATTACAACTATTACAGTTCCAATCCAACTCTTTCAATTTCTTGCATTGGATTTGTAACTTGTAAATGCTTCAAAAGTCTGAATTACGGTTGAGCTAAACTTGATAGTACATTCAGACATTAAGATTATGCATTCTTTCTTTATATGATTGTATTCACTTTTCATTGTGAATTCAGCATTTCTATTTGCAGCTGTATTTTGTCCAATTTGGTAAAGGGTGATCCCTGTCATTACTATTATTTTTCGTATTTAATTTTAATTTTTATCAAACATTTTTTAATGAAAGATTACAATTCTTATCTTTGGGATGCCATTGAATAAAACCATTTGAAGCAAATAATAACTTGGTAATCTTCTGAATGAGTCAACAAATTCAAAATTAAGAAAATTTATTTTGTAATGAGAAGTAGCCATCAAAATAGTGCAATTCCGAACCCAAGTTCCTTTTGAATCAACAACAAAAACCAAGAATAAGAACTGAGATTTCCTCATTAAAATGATAATGTAAATAGAATAGTTTCATATATGCAGCCACATCCCCATATATTGTTCAAGTGGAGATTTTCAACTTCTACGAGCGCTTGAAGGAATTCTAGCAACTAATGCTCTATGGTAAGATCAAGTGCTTATGTAAATGGATAGATATATAGAATTTGACACAAATATCAGACGAGTGACTCATTTGCGTGAGTAAGTTCAGGTCTAGATACTTTTTTATTATCAGATAAATTAACGAATGTGCGTACGTAAAAGAAAAGAAAAAGATTGCAGAACCTTTGCTTCATTATTGAATAAAAAGTTCTTCAGTGAAAGGGATACTTCCCTAAATTATGTGTTTCGGGAATTAATCAGTGCCAATCTATGTCACAATGGTCCCGATAAACCAAATAAGCAAGGGATGTGTCCAGCTACATTACAATTGGCCGGGTCCACTAAATTGGATAGCACAAATTAAGTATATGAAGATAATGATCAACAAATAAAAGTATGAAGATAAAGCCGCATATATTAATACTATGACCACTTTCTTATCTCTCAGGACATTAAATATCTATGATCCATCAAACAGATTCTCGTAAAGACCATATGACAAATAGAGTTATAAATTATTTCTTTACCAGTTACAATCGGAGAGAATCTGATAATTTAATCTGTAACGTGAAAGCAATTTGTGTTAGTTGCATGCGACGAGAGGTTGCCTAAGGTACGAGAAGCATATATGCAGGTGGCAGATTAGAATTAAGAGTCCATTAGCTTTAGTAACGGATATAACTTGCAAGTAAGCAAGTTAAGTAACGTGATACATTACATGAGGAGATTGCTGATATTCTAGTTATGTTCCCAGCAATATGTTAAAGGCACTCACTCACCTGCAATGAAATTGATTAGCCAATTTAAAAGATTCCAGAAAAACAGCAAGCATGCCATTGGCGTGGTGGTTAGGATCAAGCCCACGTGTGTATTATGCTGAGTCATTAGAGGCATCTTTAACTAACTAATCGAGTTAAAGGAGTGAATGAAGGACTTTATGGGCTCTAACCAAACACGTAGCCCCCAAGATTAATGAGAATAGAGATGGCATGTCTGAAATATTCATACGTATAATTTTTGAAGAATCCTTCTTTGTTGGATGAATTGTGAACTGGTCATGTAAAAGGGCTACATTTGTGAAAGAGATTATTCTCAACTTCCGCTTTTCGTTTGTTTTTATTTTTGGGGTTTTATGGCAAACAAAAGAGAAGGATACTTCTGCGTACGAATCACCCTTCAGAGATTATTAAAAAGAAAAAGGAACTTATTCTTTGCCCGACCGTTGTTGTTTCAGACACGGAACATAACATTACATAACGTGTCACCACTCTCCAACAAAGTTAAGTGCATCTCAAATCAAAAGCTCTCAAAACCCGTGGATTGCATGTAATAACACGTGTTTCTTTGGATTCTCTTTCACTTCAGTCCCAAGTGTTTTGGGGCCTATATATATTATCATTTTGGTCCTTCTTCTAAGCTTTGTGTAGCCATCAAATGTGGAGAATTTGAGGCACATGCGTGCAAAAGAGTAATCGAATTTGTTGATCTTTCTTAATCTAAATTATTACACATTTTTACCCAACTGAGAAGGGAAGAAAGCAGAAAGTGCAATTATAAAGTGTTATACATTTACGCTTCCAAATTATATAATACAGCCATGAAAAGTACGGTCAGAAACCCCTACGAGTATCACCATGATCTTGGTTGGTTAGTTTTGTGGATTACCACTTTGTTGTTGTAGTTTCTCATTCTTGTCGTTAACGGTGGATGAACGATTTCATTGCGGATTTATTGTTCAGATGCACCCTTGCCAATTAAAGTTTTGATGATTTCGGTGATATGGACCTGCGTAATGTTAGAAAATTAAGGCATGATTTGATCTTGAGAATAATAACAAGATGTTTTTATTCAAATTTTTTAAATTTAAGATCACCTTAAATTTTATAATATGTTTAATATATAAACATAACAATCATGAATCATAAATTTGTGCCATATTGTGTAATTTAATCTTTTCTTGATGTTTTTTTTAAAATGTTTTTAAAATTGATTCATTACAACCATCCTAACCGTAAACGTGTCTTACCTATATTATTATCTACATAAATTAGTTGAGAGAACTTTATATGTAGTGTAGAGAGAGGTAGATAAGAGTTGCTAACTTGTTTAGAGTTTAAACCTATTTATAATATAGTTTGGACCTTTTAATTATTTAATTAAAATATTATTATAATTTTACTTAATTTAATTAGAATTATATATAATTAAATAGCAATTCACTCAAATAAGATCCAATATCTTATATTGGTTCTTATTTATTAAATATCTTTTATTTAATCATAAAATTTTTTAGACTTTAGTCAAGTCTAATTTGATTAAAGTAACTTTTCTCTCATTATATGGCCACTCAAATATTAGGAATGTCAGAGTAATTTTGACAAATTCTTTTGTATAATTAAATCATTTCATCATACAATGTTTCAATTAGACATTGAGTATAGAATTAATATCTACTATATTTGAGTCCAATCATATTAATTCTCAACAATTAGTAACTAATTCTATTAATGACATTTGAAGACTACTTTCAAATAGTCATTGCACCTTAACCAAGGATTTTTCATTTCAATATTACTAGAGAATAATAAAACATTCTCTTTAATTGCTATAAAAAGATGAATCTTTTATTGATCGCTCAATTACCTCTATATAATTAGCATGTGATATCCAATTATTATTGAATGAGCTATCTTTGACAAGAATAAGTTACAAGTAATATCAAAATATAACAATCCCTATATAAGATACTTTAAAATTTTCAAGTCAAATGATAACTTATACAATTATCACAATAAAAATTTCTATAAACATATAAGTATTGTTTTAAATAGAATTCTCAGATTGCGTCATATTAGTGAATTTACATACTTTAGCTATGAGAACGACTACTTTCTTTATAAGGAAGAAGCATAATATATACTAGTCTTTTGTTACTTTATTGATGTCTAGTCTTAATAGAATAATAACTATGAACAATTTAGAGATAATATATAAATGAAATATGAATCTCATAATTATGATCTCATCATAATTTTATTTACAATATCATTCATCCTGTGAACTTAATCTTATACATAAGTTAATTAAAAAAATGAAAAAAATAAATAACATCTTTAAATAATTATATCATAAAAACTACAACCAACCGATTGGCTATAGGAAAAAAAATTTTACCACTTGCAATCAATTGCTTAAGTGTCCTATATCGTATCTCCATATGACGATCATGCTACTGTTGTAATAGTAGTTTAAAGAGAGAACTCTATAAGATTCTTTATGATGAGAATTTGCAATATTACAACTTTCATCTCAATTTTCATCATAATTAAGAGAAAATTTTTCTTAATACACACTTAGATCTTTAATGAGACCTTAGCTTCTTTTGCATGCCTAATTGCTTTAATGTTCTACATTATATTATTATATGAATAATGCAAGAAATTATCCCAAGTTCATTAAATAATTGTTGATCCAACTAATAATTTATACTAAATGAAAATTATATTATGACTTAATTAGTAATCAATTTTATATTATAACCTTTCTAATATCAAAATAATATTGTTCTAAGTAAAATATACCTTAATTAGGACTTACTTATATGAAACTGAAGTTAATATCTTTATAACCTTAAACTCAAATATTCATTATAGAATAGTGGATGTCTTAATACTTCATAAGTATTTGATATCTTAAATATTAAAAACCTTTAGTACATTGTCTATGTACTTAGACTAAAATAGGTAAACAACGTTCGTTTATATCTCTTTACATCTAATTCTCAAAATTAAGTCATTACCTTTTTATAGCCAAAAGGAGTTGCTCTTGGCTATCATATTTTTCAATAATTGTGAATTTTTGTTCCTTATAAACAGTATGTCTCTACAAACTTCTACTAAATATTATAACTATACTCCCATTAATCTTCTTATAAACATGATAAATCCATAATTATCTCCAAAGCAAAATACTTTGAATTCTTTATAAAAGTGACTCTTTCAACTTCTCATAACCTCTTGACAATGCATCAAGTTGTATCAACGAAGGAACAAGTTCTATTTAGATAAACTGTCATAAGATTTGAACTTTTTAAATTTTATCTTACTTCTACTACTTATCTTAAGAACTATTTTTTTTGTAGGTATACTTATCTTAAGAACTATTTTTTTATAGGTATTCATTGAAATAAATGAATTATTTATCGTAGGCACTTTTTATTTTCTAATTTATTTTAAACTTATTGGATAATATATTCTTCATCTAAGCATTAGATCCTAAAATTAGTAACTTAGACTCTTTTGAAGTCTTAGGATTCAATATCAAATATGGAACCTTCCTAATCAATCTAATTGGAACTTTCAGAGGTAAGCTTTTGTACTAGGCATAGTTATAAAAGAAATAAATATTACATCATACAATATTTCATATTGTATTTTATTCCTTGTACAAATCTATACTATTATGGAATTTAGGTGTGGAGGTATTTATCAAAGAATCTCATTCCTTATAAATAATTAAAAAATTCATTCTTACCACATCGATCTCATTAAAGTTCAACATTTTCAATGTTTAATTTCTACTTAGATTTAAATAATTTGAATTTTTTTCAAACTTTAATTCAATATTTCATTTAATACATATGCCTATATCATATAAATTCATTAGTCAATTTAATAAAATATAAGTATTCATCCTTTTATGAATTATTATTACATCTTAAACATTATGTTTATATGATTTAACAATTCATTATTATAATTCTCCTTTCACCAAAGGTTGATTTAGTCATCTTTCAACCTAATAAGTTTCATACGATTTATAATCAAAGGATATATATATCTTTGTATGGAACTTTATTATTCTTATTATGTCAATTTAACTAACATAGTATAAGAGAATAGTCTTGGATATCTAACTTTATATTCTTGTCACTTACGTTAAACATAAGTCTCCTTTGATCCAATACAAACAAACTATTTGCATAAATTTGGATTAACTAAGTTTATTCAACAATTTGTTTCTTATAACGGCTTACACATTGTAATAATGTTGTATATGTATTCAATATCAAATATTAAAATGTATGAATTAAAAATATATAAAATCTCTATCATATTTTATATAAGTAAGAAAAGTTATAAAATCACTTTCTTTTAGTGATGACTATTATCATATTATAACAAATGACATTAATTGTAGTCCACTTTTATGCCTTTAGTAGACTAAAGTAAGTGAAATAGTTCCATAAATGTACTATACGACCTTTCATCTCTTCTTTATGCAATTATTTATTTTATACTATCACAATGTTGACATCAATCTTAGATGTTGCCATTAAAGTTTATAAAATATTAGTGAACTCAAAATATTATTACATTTTATCATCTATATGGTATTGACATATCTATAAATTTTTTTAACCAAATCCTCAACAAGGATTATAGAAAAATCATACAATAGATACACAACTTTTCAATCTAAATTTGGGAATTCTTTTAAAAATTAACTTATGTCCAAAAAATTTGGTTTATTATCACTTAGTATTAGTTATACTAAACAAAGGTACTATTTATTAAAGGCAAAAGGTGCTAATTACCCTCATCAACATTTCCTAAAACATCTAAGTTAGTCCCTATCATTATTTATGGTATCATGTTACACCTTAATATTTTTAAAATAGTACTAATAACATCCTAAATCCTAAAAAAGGTTAAAATTTGACAATTTTTGGTATATGGGTCATTAGTTTAGTCTATATGATGTCACAACTAGGTAATGTGAACCAACTAGATGTTTTTGTAATATTAAATATGATTTCTTTAAACATTAGTTAAAGGTGCAATTTTTACCCCAATATTTCATAAAAGGTCTAAATAAACCCCTATTGTTATCTCAATTACCACTTTTTTTCCCCTATTCAGGATGCAATGAGTACTATTTTAGTAACTTTATGATACAAAGTGATACTAGTTATAACAGTAGGAGCTTACGTAGACCTTTTGTGAAATGTTTAGGTATAAATAACACCTTTCGCCTTTATTAAACCAAGGAGATTCCAATAGATGTTTTTATAATAAAAATAGATTCTATTAATAATTTTATTGTTTTAGTGAAGAGCAATATAAGAATAAGATGTAGCTATAAACTATCAAGAAGATAGTTTATAAAGATGATAAAGGAAAGCTAAAGTTTGCAATCTCTCAAGGGAAGAATAAGTCAAGAACAAAATAAGATAAAGGTAAATCAAGTTCATTCTATATGTTTTAATGTTAATTGTAATCTTATTAATTTGGTAATTTTATAGACTCATTATGCATAAACATTTAAGCTCACTTCATTATATGAGTGTTTTCATTCATCAAAAGGCATTAAAGTTTTTATTTCAAAAAGAAAAGCCTCTTGATGTTTTAAAAACCCTTTTGGTGACAATTTGGAATTTATTTTTAATTATATTACATTAAACAAATCAAGTTTGAACATTTAATTTTGATTAAAATCATATTTTTAGTAAGGTTGTTTGACCAATATAGGTTTGATTGACTGATATAGGTTAAACATATAAATGGGTTGGTTGTTGATACATTAGATGACTAATATAGTGGTGTGATCGACCAATGTCCATTTATTAGACATCAACCAATATGTTTTAATGGTCGATCAATGTCTCAATGACTAATGAATTTGTGTATTTAATGCACACTGGTTGACCAATATGTTACACTAGTTGACTAGAGTTTTGGAACTAGCTGTTGTAATGATTAATATTTAGATCCAATGGCTAGTAGGGGTTTTAAAGGCCTATAAATAATGTTTTCTCATTATTCTTACATAGAAAAGATTATGGGTGTCTTATACACACATTTCTAAGTGTTTATCAAGTAACTGAGTATCATTGTCTCATATTTGTTTGAGTAAGTCTCTATGAAATTATCAAAGTGATAAAGTTAGACATCTGTTATTTGTGAGCCTTTTTTAGGACTTTCTTTATTATACTTTAGAGTGATTGTACTTTAAAGTGTTCTAAATGGAATTAAGATTCCTCTTCAGTGTAAAGAAAGATTGTAAAAGGATTCCTATTTGTTAAGAAAACCTTATACAAAAGTTATTTTTCTTCTTAAAGGAAAAGTTATGGTGAAATTCTAAGAAGAGTTTTGAGAGTGGATGTAGAAAAAAGTTACTTGTCAAAAACTATACATCAAATCGTATTTCTCTTCCCTTACCCTTTTTACATTATTATTTAAATGTATTGTTGAAATTTATTATTTTATATCATATTTTCATTTTTATAAATTATGCTCATTAACACACTAGACAAATATTTTATTTAAAACTTATCAACACCTAATTC
This sequence comes from Erythroxylum rufum, assembly GCA_027478365.1. Taxonomy (NCBI): domain Eukaryota; kingdom Viridiplantae; phylum Streptophyta; class Magnoliopsida; order Malpighiales; family Erythroxylaceae; genus Erythroxylum; species Erythroxylum rufum. Next base: position 21,070,138 of record JANIHZ010000210.1, on the reverse strand, counting down.
ACCTCTCTTTTCGGTGTTGTTAAGGACTAATAAGTGGTATCAAAGTGACTTTATTATATTATTATTTCAAATGAAATCTTATAGAAAATATCATAATAGCATATTTAGGAGCATCAACATCATCATTCAACCAAGAGGGATAAAACATTAGTAAATTCCCCTACTCTGATGGAAATTACTATCTCTATTAAAAAATAAGGATGAAAATTTTCTTTACGAATAAACTCCTTTATAGCTATGAAAATTCTTGATAATAAAAAAGTTCGTAAACTAAAGGAAGAATGGGAACATCTGTTGGAACCCGATCTCGGAACCGGATCCCAACTAAAAAAGCGGAAACGGAAACGAAAAATGAAAAACGAAACGGCGGAACGCGAAACAAACGAAATACAAACGGATTCAAACAAAAGCGGAGTTATTGAAAACGAAGCGAGAGTAGACCGAAACGAAATTGGATGCAAATACAAAAGCGAAACTTGAAGGGGAGGACCCAAAAAACGAAAGATCACCAAAGCAAAACAAAAGCGAGAGAAATGAACTGACGAAGCAAAACGAATCAAAACAAAAACGGACTGGACAAATCGAATTACCGACATTCGATGACATACACACCTTAGCAAATTATCGCGTTGGAAACCTTAGACTAAAATCATCCCGAAATCCGGTCTAAATTTTTTTTTTCATTCATTCAAACTCAAAACTTAATCAAACTCATACAAAAATCATACAATTTCCCATTTGGCAATTCTACTCTTCTAATCTCACTATCATTTGCCATCGGCTCAAACCCCTCTTAATCGTGCATATTTTAATCGCATCTTAGTTTTAATCTTATACTTATTCTAACTTGCCATAAACCGATTTTTATCGAAAATCGGGCAGCATAACGGCTGTATTTTTAACAGCCCAAAAATCTGCAAAAGAATTTACACACTTCTATAATTTCCAAACACAACTCAGAATCATCGGACCTCCCGTCCGGAATCCAAAACACCAGCAGAACACACATCTATATCTAACACTTCAAAAATTCTCAATCCAATTCATAACTATCTCAACTCACAAAATCCATAAACATCATCAGAAACAAAATCCATAATCCAAACTATATCATTTTCATATACAATTCCCATCTCCTAATATTATACTCGAATACATACATCATTTCACAATCCAATTTTCGCATTTATTTACATTCCGAAATGAATACATGTCAAGCCACAAAACATGCACAAATCGGACTGAGGTCGTAATCGTCTTCCATCCAATCTCCTGCTCGAAAACCTGGAGATGGGGATGAAAGGGGGGTGAGCTTTCGCTCCGTGGATAACATATTTATACTCG
>JANIHZ010000210.1:20950400-20961343 GCA_027478365.1 Erythroxylum rufum | reverse complement strand
AATCAGAGAGGTGTTGCCACCACCCTTGCTTCTCTTTGCAAATCCTTGCTCTGTTCTCAAGTCAATTGCCTAACTATTTGAACTTTGTTTTTTCAACTTCATTTTTCTGAATTTGAGTTTTGGAGCATTTAATTCGGTTTCAAAATTTAGGAGCAGAGTGAAAGAGGGCAAGTGTTGGTTTAATCGGTGTGGTTATATGATTCGTAGTTTTTGATGCTAGTCAAAATGGCCAATCTATTAACTTTAGAGATTTGAGCTTTAGGGTTTTTAGTTTTTATGGTATTGAATCAGTTTCTCTAAGGTTGGTGGTTTTGGTTAAGTTTAATGACTGAGTTTAATCGTTAGGGTTTTGGCTTTCTGTAAAGATGAGACTTGGTTTTGTATTGTGTAACTCATGGAAGGTTGAATTTTGGGTCGTTTGGAGATGGAAATAACTGTATATGGTTGGAACTCGACCTTTTCCTTTTTTGGTTTTCTTCATTTTGAAGTATGGAGGGCTTAAGTTGATTGATGCGCAGGTGGCTTGGAGGAGGGAGTAACAGTTATTTGGAGTGCGATTGGGGGCCTAAGGTTTTGAGGTTCTGCTTCTTCAATTTATGGTTTATACCATTGGAGTTGCCACAACGAGAGAATATGTTTGACTGTGGCCTAAATTATTTTTTGCTTGACACCCTTGTGAATTTCAACCAAGTCAAAATTGACAAATTCTTTAAATTTTTTAATATTGATTGGTTCACCCAATCCAAAGCTGGTGTACGAATTCATCTTTTGAGAAATGCAACCAAAACCTCCAGACTTCTACAAATAGTTTTTTCCTTAAAATCTAGTCTCTTCTCAAGTGGGTTTCACCAAAAGTAGCAGTCCTTAGTAATGGAAAATCGTGTTAGATCTTGACAGCAGTGGAAAAATTATGACCCTTTTTTTTGTACTTTGATTTCTTGAAAATTAAGATCATTTTAATTTTATAAAATAATTAACAAAAATTATAATAAAATATGAATCTTAATTCATACCTTATTTTAAAGTTTGATTCTTTTCTTATGGTATCCTTCGAATCATTTATAAAATTGGTCTATTTTAACCATTGTAGTTGCACAAGTGTCCAGCCTCTAACAATATTTATAGAACAGGTTGAGAGAACTCTATAACTCTTACAAAGAAGGTTAAACAAGGAATGCGGGCTCTATTAAAGCTTAAGTCTATTTATAAGCTTATGATATTTTAGTAATTTAATTGAAATTAAATTTTAATTTCAATTAAACTTTAATTCGAATTACAAATAATTCTAATTAAATATCAATTATGCTCAAATAAAATCCAATATCTCACATTGAACCTTATTTATTAAATATCCCATAATGAAGTCCAACTTGATTAAAATATCTTTGCTTTCTTTAACATATTCTTTATGTGAGATTCATTAAGTTTATAAATATATTGGAAATGATTATAAATTATAATTCTAATTCATAATTAGAATTAGATAAATTAAAACTCCTTTTAATTTACTTTTAAATCTCCAATTAAATAATTTATAATCATTAATCAAGACTGGCATTTAGCAATACATCATGAACACTCAAATATTCAAGAATATCAAAGTGCTTTTAAATAACCTTTCGATGCATTATTTTTTCATATAATTCAATCTTTTCATTATAAAATTTTTCTATTAAACATAAAGTCTAAAATTAATGTCTACTCTATTTTGAATCTAAACATATTAGTTCTCTGTCATTAGTTATTGATTAAATTAATGATATTCGTAAACTATTTACATAACATCATTATGTTATGTTAAATTTTAATTAAATTATTAAATAAAATCCCTTATCTAGAAACCTTAATTAATAAGTGTATCTTTATAAACCTCATCATCACAGCCATTCATTGCTAGAACTCTAAACCTTCATTCCTCTTTAATTAATTTACTCATCTTATCAAATATTTATAGCAATGACCTATATTTCTCTTCCTCAACCATGCACTATACACATCTAATGAAACTTAGGCTCGCATGGCAACTCACAAACATCTCTACCCTCTCTCATTTCCTCTTTACATTTCACACACTCCTTGCCACTACCTCTCATAGTCATCGTGTACAGCTGCTACTATCGTCGCCAGGTAGCACTAACATCCCACCTCTCCTTCCGACTAACTAATGCTACCCACAACTCTAACAAACCTCCAATACCTCACAAGCATCTCAATGTAAGGCAAAAGGGCACCATTATAATGAACACCAAAGCAAGACTAAAGCTTTAATACGTCATAAAAGCAGTGTTTAGCTAAAACTTAGGTCACTCACTACTTGGAATGTTGAGTATTTTGGGTTTTTCTTAGTATAAGTCACAGAGGAGGAGAAGAAATGTAGCATTGAGGTCACGGTGGTTGATGGTGGCAAAGTTTTAAGATTTGTACCGTACCGACCAAAAAATGATACGAAATTCAGTAGTTTGGTACCGGCTATCAGTATCGGTGATTTTTCCTAATATCGGTTAGTACCGGTCGGTATTTAAAATACCGACCAAATACTAACTAGTACAATAAAGTTTAAAAAAATCAGGATTTGTCTGCAAAAAGAAAACCCAAAGAAGATGAAGATGAATATTAGTTCGAGAGAGCAAGAACAAATGGAAAATGTGAAGAATTCTCTTCTGGATTTACCTAACTTAGCCTTGGAAGCCATTTTTTAGAGTCTTTTGCTAGCTGAGTTGTGTAGCATGGCAAAAGTATGTAGCAGTTTAAGGGGCATATGTATGAGTGATTGTCTATGGAAAAACACTTGAAGGAGAAATGGAGTAAAGTGATTGGTGAAGTTGCTCATAAGGAATGACACTGGCGTATGACTATGGCTTATAAAAAGAAGCCAACAAGTCTTTTAAATCAAAACATACAGGTTTGTTAGGAACTTTTGGCAGTTTCTAGTCTTTCTCTTGGATTAAACCAAATTTTCAAAGTAGACCAGAAGAGAGAGAGAATGAAATAGAAAGAGATCATAAGGAAAAAAAGAGTCTTTACTCTTTGAAAGCCATTATTGTTATTCTTATGGCAGTGATGTTATTGCTATTAGGTGATATTAGAGAGATTGAAACCAAAGTAGGGTTTCTGAATTGGCTAACAATTATTAGAGTTTTTTAATTTTGATACAGTTAACAATAATTAGTAATATAATAATTATTATAAAATTAAATTAATTAAAAATAACAATAATTAAGTTTTTAAAATATATAATAAAAAATTTAACAAAAATATTAACGTCAAATTAGAATTAAAAAAATTAAATATTTTATTATCATATTTTAAATTTAGGAGAAATTGGCTAGGTTTTTTTAATTAATCCTCATTATTTCTATAAGTAAGTTAGAATCTCTATCTTTGATAAATTCTTATCAAGTTTGCTCATTTTGATTTCCTTCTCAGTCTCTCTTTCAGGGTTTCTCTTGTATTCATCGACCTCCCTCTCCTTTTTTCGCAAATCGCTATGGATCCCTACAAGGTACGATGTTTGTTGGGGCTATGTTTTGATGCTTCTGTCATTGAATTTGTTCTCCGGGGGACTAGTTTTTGTTTTGTTTTTCTCTATTGGGTTGAATTTGGTTTATTCGTTTCTTTTCACTGTGTTGTGGGGTTGAGATGGTTTTGTTTCTCGGTGGTCAAGATTCGATCTTTACGTTTATAGCCTGTCTGAGACTCCTTAGTTTTGATTGATCTGTGTGATTTGATGGGGTTTTTGTTTTGATTATGTGCAGCACCGCCCATCAAGTGCTTACAATTCTCCATACTGGACTACCAACTCTGGTGCTCCAATCTGGAATAACAATTCCTCGTTGACTGTCGGATCTCGAGGTAGCCTTTTGATCTTGTTTTGGGATTTTTCGATTGCGATTGAACGCTTAACGTGGAAGGCTATTTTTAGACTCCTTGTGTGTTTTTTAATCGTTAGTTCTTGTTGAAGTCCTTGTTATTGTGATTAGCAGTTCTTAGCATCGATTGAATCAAATGTGTTAATCCTATTAACTGAGATTCTTAAAAGTTTTGTTCTTTTCTCTCGCATTTGTTTGTTTCTTGCTACTGTACATGTCATTTCTGCTAATATTTATCTTCCTCCGAGTAGAAATTTTCTTGTTACTGAAAGCAATCTTTTTCTCTTGATTGCTTTGGTTGCTATCTTGTTACTTTCAAAGTATATACTACGAATACATTCAATCATATTATAAAATGGAGTCTTGAATTTCCCTTTCTTCGTTTGCTAGGACCTATCCTTCTTGAGGATTACCATCTGTTGGAGAAACTTGCCAATTTTGACAGGGAGAGGATCCCAGAACGTGTTGTCCATGCTAGGGGTGCAAGTGCAAAGGGTTTTTTTGAGGTTACCCATGATATCTCTCAGCTTACATGCGCAGACTTCCTCCGAGCTCCTGGAGTTCAAACTCCTGTCATTGTTCGCTTTTCCACAGTTATCCATGAGAGAGGCAGTCCTGAAACCTTGAGAGATCCTCGAGGGTTTGCAGTGAAGTTTTACACCAGAGAGGTCACTACTCCTATGATGTTTTCATTTTCTTTATGGTGCCAAGTGTGGACATAGCTAAGATTTGCTCAATTGGTTCGAGTTTGTAGTTCACTTATTCACATGTTATTTTGTTTGCTTATTGATTCAGGGCAATTTCGATCTTGTGGGAAACAATTTCCCTGTCTTCTTCATTCGTGATGGAATGAAATTTCCGGACATGGTTCATTCCCTTAAGCCTAACCCCAAGTCTCACATCCAGGAGAACTGGAGGATTCTGGATTTCTTCTCTCACCATCCTGAAAGTTTGCACATGTTTACCTTCCTTTTTGATGATTTGGGTGTTCCTCAGGATTATAGACATATGGAAGGCTCTGGTGTTAACACTTATACACTTATTAATAAAGCTGGAAAAGCACACTATGTGAAGTTTCACTGGAAACCTACTTGTGGTGTTAAGTGTCTATTGGAGGATGAGGCTGTTAAGGTTGGAGGTGCTAACCATAGCCATGCCACTCAGGACTTGTATGACTCCATTGCTGCTGGCAATTACCCTGAGTGGAAACTTTATATCCAGACAATTGATCCTGATCATGAAGACAGGTTTGATTTTGACCCACTTGATGTGACCAAGACCTGGCCTGAGGACATATTGCCACTGCAGCCAGTTGGCCGTTTGGTTTTGAACAAGAATATTGACAACTTCTTTGCTGAAAATGAGCAACTTGCATTCTGCCCCGCCATTATTGTACCTGGTATTTACTATTCAGATGACAAGTTGCTTCAGACTCGTATCTTCTCTTATTCTGATACACAGAGGCACCGACTTGGACCCAACTATCTGCAGCTCCCTGCTAATGCTCCCAAATGTTCTCATCATAATAATCATCATGACGGTTTCATGAATTTCATGCACCGGCATGAAGAGGTATGTAAGCTCTTTATCTGTTTGGATTGGGGGGAATTGTGATACCGCTTCTGACATTGTATAAACCTTAATTAACTTGGTACAAAATGATTATTTGATGGAATTTAGTACTGTTCTGTTTGGTGTTTGTTCTGCATCATACTCAAGTGGTAATGATTTCTGCTATTCAGTATCTGCCATCTATTCTCATGATGTGCTGTGTACTATTTTTAGGTCAATTACTTCCCATCCAGGTACGATCCTGTTCGTCATGCTGAGAATTTCCCTATCCCTCCTGTTGTTTGCAGTGGCAGTCGTGAGAAGGTTGGTTTTTGTTCTTCTACGTTATTCCTTTCGAGTTAAAATGCAGCCTTCAATAAAAAAATTGAAATCCTTGATCGTTCAGAGTTTTTTGATAGTTTTTTAGTGATGGGATACTAACAATTACACATATGCGACTTATGCAGTGCATCATTGAGAAGGAGAACAACTTCAAGCAGCCTGGAGAGAGATATCGATCATGGGCACTCGACAGGTAGCTGACATTTCAACTGCTGTTTAACAATGAAGATTGTATGATTTCCAATTCCAATCTCCTTTTGGCTTTCTGTTTGCAGACAAGAGAGATTCATTCATCGATGGGTTGATGCCTTATCCGACCCACGTGTTACCCAAGAGATCCGCGGTATCTGGATTTCGTACTGGTCTCAGGTTAGACAACACCCCTTCTATGCAAAACCTTTGTTATGAAATATAAGATGTTTCTTACTAACTAGAATTGCATCTAATGTGTTACTCATGTCACAATGCAGGCTGACAAATCTCTGGGTCAGAAAATAGCAAATCGTCTTAACGTGAGGCCGAGCATTTGAAGATGACAAGATGATGGATGTTTGGAACTACAGTAGATTTAAGAGTCTCGAGTCATGAGTTCAAAAGGACAATGTTCATATCAATCTGTGGTTGTTGTACATTGTTGTAGTACTTGCATGTCCTGTGACTTTATCCATGTTTTCTCCAATAAAATGCAATTTGTTATGCTCTTTCTGCAAAATTGTTGTTTCATGAGATAGCAACCAATGAGGTTTAATGGTTCCATCTTTTTGTAGATTCGAGTTCTGTGACATGCTCATGCCTGCAAAATTGTTTTCACCTAACTGTTCTCACTCTCCGTAGCCTCTGCTACGCAGTTGACTTTAAATTGGTTGGGGGAGGAGAAATGAGACCAAATGAGTCCAAAAATGGCAAGTTGGTAAATGTCAGGTCAGAGTATCAGGAAGCAGAATCTCTTCAAATAAATAAATTTGGAATCAAAAGTGTATTTCGAGGAGAGGTTTAGGCTCCGATAATTACTATGATGAAGTAAAAGACAAGTGATCGTGCTGGGGAGGTGAGTTAGAGTTCACGAGAGACAAAGAATAGCTTAAGCAAAGCATTGATTAGGCCGTTTGCTCTCTTGTTTTCTCCTTCACCGCCTGAAGACTTCTTGTTTTTTTTTGTCATGTTGAATCTTTTGGTCGGTGAGTTTTGTATCTTCTTCTTTTCCTCTCTTTTTTTTGGTTTCTTGCTGTCAGTTTTTTTCCTTTTATCGTTGGAGGTAAGTTTGAGAACAACTAGTGAGATTATGATAGACCAAAGATAATCTGATTCTATGTTAGGAGAAATAGACAACAGACAGAGCAGTAATAGTGCAGAGGGGTAGGCTGGACTATTAGCTTTTATATTCAGTTAGTTAGTTAGTAGTGCTGACAACCAATCATTAGGTTGTCAGCTAATCGAATATGTTAGTAGCCATAGATTCTAGTATAAATAACACATAGGAAGGAGGAGAGAGAATAGATATCATGAAGTGCCATATGTATGAGCTATAGGCTGGAGGTACTGGACTTCGAAATCCAAATTATCAATTGTATTCTGTCAAGGAATCAATACCAGAATATACAAATTCCATACCTTGTTCCTAGATCCTATCAACTGGTATCAGAGCAGTTGATCCTGAAGAATGGCTGCTAAGAAGGTTGATAACCGGATGGAAGGACTGGAGAAGGATCTAGAACTGTTGAGAGAAGAGAGGCGAAGAGAGAGGGAGGAGATGCAAAAATCGATCAGCCAGGCTCACCAAGAATTTCAGAAGCAGCTCAGTCACTCCACTCAAGATTGGCAGAGGCGAATGGATGAGCATAGCGTGGAACTTCAAAGGAAGATAGAGGATGCTAATAGGGAAATGGAAGAACGATTGAGGTCAGAAATCAAAAGTATGATGACGTCGGTCCTGCAGACGTGGAAAAAAAATGAGGGGGCGGGTGGTACTGTAGAGGTCCAACCCGAGGAGCAACAACCTGAAGAGCACCCACCCGAATCCAGTCGGAGGAGGGAGATGGGAAAGGCTCCAGTTACGCCGGAGGAACAGTTTGAAAGCAATGATTGGCGCAATGAGGCCAGCTACCGCGTCGAGCCCCCTCCTGTTCGCACGCCCAGGTGATTTCTGGAGAGACTGTCGGACCCGAAGAATTGAGATGCCCATTTTCGGGGGCGATGACCCTGATGGATGGATCTACAGGGCTGAGTGGTTCTTCTTCGTGGGGAGGTTCACTGAAGCAGAGAAGATGGAGCTCGTAGGGATGAGTCTGGAAAAAGATGCGTTGACATGGTTCCGATGGGTGGAGAGCCGTTAGCCTATCGTGGATTGGCAGGAGTGCAAAAAGCTGGTGACGCAAAAATTTTGTCCAGCTCACAAAGGCACATAATGTCAACATCTGCTAGCGGTGAAGCAAATAGGAACAGTGGGGGAGTATACTAGTAAATTCCTCGAGCTAGCAGCCCCTCTCTCGGACTTACCCGATTCGGTACTGGAAAGTACTTTCATGAATGGGTTAATAGAGAAAATTCGGCTGGAAGTACAGATCCTTAAACCAAGGAATCTGGCAGAGATGATGGAGTTATCACAACAAGTGGAGGAAAAGTTCCGACAAATGAATACAATAAGGTGGAGCCGTTGGGGTGTTGGCACAAGGTGGGGAGACATAGGGACAAGAGTGGAAATGACCAGGGTGGAAAAAGGAAAAGAGGAAACAAGAAATAGTAGTGCTCGACCCACTACTTATACCAAATACAGAAATATCGAAGGCAGTCAGAATTATGCTGGGGGATTCAGAAGGTTGATAATGAGTGAGCTACAAGATAAAAAGGCCAGAGGTCTCTGTTTCAGGTGTGATGAGAAGTTCAGTTCAGGTCACCGGTCTAAAAAAATAGAGCTTTAGGTGTTGGCTGCCATGGATGAAGAAACTGAACCAGAGGATGAGCTGGAAGGAGAAGTCGAAGAGGAGAGTTTGCAACCTATGGAGTTGGCTGCAGGGTCTATGTTGGGGTTCACGTTCCCTAAGACCATGAATGTGAAGGGAATTATAGAAGGGGGGGAAGTGGTAATCTTGATTGACAATGGAGCCTCACACAATTTTATTTCATGGCAACTGGTGAAACTACTGAACCGTGAGTTAGAAGGAACTACAAAGTATGTGATAGCTATAAGTAATGGGTTGAAAATTAAAGGAGAAGGAATTTGCAAGGGAGTTGTGTTGTCAGTGCAAGGGTTAATGGTAACTGAAGACTACTTACCGATGGAGTTAGGCAGTTGTGATGTTATACTAGGAATTAAATGGCTACAAACTTTAGGCAAAGTGGTGACTGATTGGAGTAAGATGACGATGGAGATCAAACAAGGGGATCAGATCCTTACAATCACAGGAGACCCAACGCTAGCTAAAACACCAGTTAACTTGAAAATTTTGGTGCACACTACAACAGAGGAAGATTCGGTATATCTGTTGCAAATGGGGTTTTCGGAACTAGAGGAGCAAGAGGGTCCTACACCAGTTAATTCAGAATTTCGAATACTGTTGGAGGAGTTCAGAACAGTCTTTAACATGCCTCAACAATTGCCTCCTGAAAGAGCTAAGCACCATGCCATTGTACTCCATGAGGGAGCTAATCCGGTCACGGTTAGGCCTTATAAATATCCACAATTCCAAAAAAATGAGATTGAGAAGTTAGTGAAGGAAATGTTGGATTTCGGAATTATCCAACCAAGTGTGAGTCCTTATGCTAGCCCGGTGCTGTTGGTTAAGAAAAAAGGACAAGGGATGGCGTTTTTGTGTAGATCACCATGCCTTAAATAGGGTGACAGTAGTGGACAAGTTCCCTATCCCTATCATAGATGAGTTACTTGATGAATTAAAGGGAGCTACTATCTTTTCGAAGATCGATCTAAAGGCCAGGTATCATCAAATCCGAATGAGGACAGAAGATATAGAAAAGACAGCATTTAGGACTCATGAAGGGCATTATGAATTCCTTGTCATGCCCTTCAGATTGACTAACGCCCCAGCCATGTTTCAATCCCTTATGAATAAGGTTTTTAAACCTTACCTTCGAAAATTTGTATTAGTTTTTTTTATGACATCTTGGTCTACAGTGCCAGCAAAGAAGATCATGTTTGTCACTTGAGGACGATCCTCACAGTGCTCCGATCCCAGCACTTATATGCCAATTGGAAGAAGTGCATTTTCGGACAGGACACTTTGGAATACCTAGGGCATATTGTATGGCGGCTGACATGAGAAAAATTCAGGTTATGATGAATTGGCCACGACCAGCAAATGTGAGGGAATTGAGGAGTTTCTTGGGGTTGAAAGGCTACTATAGGAAATTTGTGAAGAACTATGGGAATATTTCATGGCCTTTGACACAATTGCTAAAGAAGGAAGGTTTCAAGTGGACTGAGGAGAGTGAGACTTCCTTCCAACAACTCAAACAAGCCATGGTTTCTGCACCGGTGTTGACATTACTGGATTTCACTAAACCCTTCATAGTAGAGACCTATGCTTCCGCCAATGCCATAGGAGCTGTCTTGATGCAAGAGAATCGACCTATTGCATATTACAACCAAGTTTTGTCTACTTCTAGCCAACTTAAATCAGCTTATGAGCGTGAACTGTTTTACAAGGATTGGTTAGTCATTCCGCGATCTTCAGCTTTGATACCGGCTTTGATCACGAACATCCACCAAAGCAACTTAGGAAGACATGGAGGTGCTCCATTATGATATTTCTTCAATACTCCACTTTTCTATCCTAGATTGCAGAATCTCAGTATGAGCAAACTTATCTAAATTGCCCATAAAGTTCCCAAATCTAAAAAGTGGATCGAATATGACAGGGCAATAAACGAATAAATGTGAAAAATACCTGATTTAGTTTTTATAACTTCAAACGAGCTTTCTGAAGCCGAAATGAGTGTGAATCCACTACCGTCTTCACGGAAACCGCTCACCAAGATGTAGTCAATGTCTTTCTACAATTTTCTTAAAACGTAAACTCTCTTACAGGCTGTTTGGAACACAGCGAATTGAATTCATTAACGAATTGAATTCAATTATATTAATGAGATTGAATTGAATTCAATTACATTAATGAGATTGAATTGAATTCAATTTACACTGTTTGGAACAAATCCAGTAATATTAGA